>JXPQ01003643.1:0-12332 GCA_001014675.1 Ephydra gracilis
AGTATTGAGTGAAAATTAATATAATCAATGTAGTTTCCAAACTTGGGATTGATTGTATGAAATTAAAGCGTAACCTATATGGTCTCAATAAAAGCTGTCGTACTTAATCATGCATAGGTAACATTTAAATTTTATAANTGTACGTACTATGGATTCATTGAATTCAGACGCCTATGTAAACCTTAAAAAGAGGCTACAAAAAATTTGCCATAATTAATTAAAATAATCCAGAGTAATTTAAGGTACTTTACTTCTCCGGCATTTATTTTATAATCAACCGACGTATATTATACTGTGGGCCTAACTCGACTGTAACCTTTTTGCTTTAGTTTCTATAAAAATATTTATTCCTAAAAAAGATAATAAATGCGTGTACTTTTATAGGTACAAAATTAAGAAATTAAATTCTGATAATACAAGAGAAGGAAGAATGTTTAAGCTGACCGACGGTATGAATCCCGTTACTACAGAATATTTGAGGATCTGCGAAAGTGCCTATTACCCACTATTGTCCATTCATTACATTATCTTAATTACAAAATACTGATTTTTTATTTCTCAATATCATCTGGGATTGAATTCTACTTTTGTTGGCCGTATAAATCCCGTTATTTAAATGAAATTGTTGGCTTGGGGATATTAAACGCACTCGGATCATGAATTTTTGTTATTCAAGTTGTTAATAGGAAATTTCATTGACGTCAGTTGGTTTTTGTCAGGAATTTGATTTTTTTTTTGTGTACTCTGTTTCAAATACAATAAATTATGCAAACTAACTTTATACTTACTTTAGAAGCCATGGCGATTCACTACAAAAATTACAAAACTATTGCACCGTAGGAAGTACTGCATCATCATTGCAGTACAGCATCATAATAACAGTACACGGTATATTTGGGCATGTAACACGCAGCCTGGGTTGACGAGTAACAGGGCATTCCAGATTTTATTTTTAAAGACGAAAGTCTGAAGCAACTCCTCTACCACACATAATTATAATACTACAGCATGATATGCTAATTTTCTCTCATTTTTTAGAATCTAGATAGTCTTTCTCACAAACATCGAGATTGCCGCACTACTGGGCTTCACTTAAAAGACAGTGTTCAACAGACGAAGCGGAAAACTGGGAGGTTCTGGGTATGAACCTACCGACTAACCTCATTTTAAAACCTAAATCTAAAATATTAAACAAAATTTCGAATCATAATTTTCAAAATATCCACACATAAACGGGAGACATAATTATATATTGTTTTGCAATAACAGTATCACCAATTTTTTGAATGCTTATAACTCATAATTTTAAAAAGGCAGTGCACATAGGAAAATCGTCTGGTCCAGAATTAGTTATAGAACATGGAGATCGGTATTAACATTATATTGGGTAATATATTATCATTCAATTTTTCGAAAAGGCAGATTTCCTGTAGCTACCTTGAAAATGAATTTTCGCGTCATTAAATGAGATATGACGAAAATGCAAATGATAGAAAAGCTTATTTTACAATACATATACATACTTATGAATTTTAGACTTTGTATCGCTCAGATATTCAGGAGGAAATTAAAACTTTAACACTATGAACATTACCAAAACTTATTGAACTCGGGTAGTAGTGCTCCTCGTATCGTTCCAAAGAAGTAAAATGCGCAATTGTGTGAGATTTAACGAACAATTTAAAACCTCTTTCCCCTCCTTTCAATTTATAAATCGCTAAGTAGTTAGGATTTTCTCTATTATTTGGTTGTAGCGGCATTTCATCTTTATACCATTGATTGATATCGAAGAAAAGTATTTTATTTTGACAATGTCTATTTGAGAACCACGACAGCGCACATAGACAAGTTGCATTGTCTTCATCAAGCCGGTTTTGATTGTAAAGAGTTTGACATGACGAAATCGAAACTGGCCCATTTTCCACAAGTAATTGATTCCGAATGGAACAAACCTGAAAATTCTGAAAAAAAATGTATTGTTTGGCATTTACCAATGAAAAGTTACCTCGAACGTTTGATATCCGGTACAATCTTCAATTCGATTTTCGTACATAACTGAATGTAAAACCGTTGTCAGTTTAGAGTCATTTTGATGAACAGTCCATAAGTAAATACAAGCGCGTGGGTCGTCTGGAGGTTCGATTGAGGTTATCTGAACTAACGGTATTTTTCCATGTACAGGTTGTACGATACATATGAGATGCAGTTCAAGTAAATCAAATATTGCCAGACGCCCATCATTGTATCCAATACATAGACCCAGAATTAGATTTATACTATGTAAGCTTGTTACACGACACGGGTTGTCCACATCTCAAGGAGGAATGCAAATGTACAGTAATGAAAATGGGGATTAATAATTAATTTAATACTTACTTTGCATCCGCAGTGCAATGTGCTTTCCGTTTTGATGGCATTTTATGAAATTCTTCCGAACAAGTGGTAAGGGTACATCGAAATTGTATGTGACGCTTGCTGCAATGTTATTCCGCGAATTTAATGTTAGAATATCCGCTAATTTCAAATCTAATAATAGTACATCTCCGTCTTCGCAACCTAACGCAAGACATCCACTATAGTACTGCAAAAGCGAACGACGACATTCCGATTCTTGCAAAAATATAATAGATGCAACTTTCGCGTCAATTTCGATGCATTTTATTACCGAACATTGTTTAAGAGACATCAACACAATTAAAGTACGTTCTGGACTTTCTTTCATTTTTATACCAGCAGCTATCAAAAGTTCATTTTTTTTCAAGCAAAGATAGTCCACTATGTGAATTTTGTACGATTCATACGGGCCCAGTTTAGAAAGATCAAAACTTGAAAGAATTTGACCGATCTTTAAAGATATTATATGAATAAATAGTCCTTTTGCAATCCACGCACATTCCCTGGACTCTATAATGCCGCCTACGACCAATGAAGAATAAACGTTTGTTTTGAAACCATAATGGCGGCGGAGTTACTTACATGTGGTATTTTCTTCCAATCTAAGGAAAGATTGAGCATATACATTGAAGTTAATTTCATCAATATTTATTTCATTTAGCTCCATTTTTATACACCGTCCAATAGGAGTTTTGATCGAGTGTAAGTAATATATATCATTTATTTCAATGAAAATATTAAATTCCCGCCATCAAAATAAAATTTGACAGCTGATATTCAAAACAATTATGACTGACAAACAAAAATTTTAAAAACCATGAAGCGATAATAAAATAGAATTTCAACAGAGGGCGTTTTCCGTATTGCGCAAGGCAAGAGTAATAAAATTTTTTCGAATACAACAAAGACACCGCGACTTTTTGAGATACGTACAAACAATTTTTATACACTCCTTTAACACTGTAATATTAACATAATTTTTTTTATTAGAATGTACTTAAAGCCTTATATTGCGATTTTTTGATTAACAAGAAATTTTGATATTTTGCAAGCTAAATTTGTTTTGGTTTTTCATATACCCATAGATAAAATTAAAGTCCTATGATTTCACCACGTGCTCAAACGCATATTTGAGAATAGTAGAAGTCTATCAAATAACTAATTATGTGACATCAACTAAAAATATAATGAGGAAAACATCAATCATGGCCTAAAAAAGCATTACTTTCAGTACTATTACTTAATTATTGAAATCATCAAAATATATCTCGAATTTAGTCAAAAATGTCCAATACATTTTTGAACTTCGGCTTTCTCCACTGAAAATTTTTTGCTGGTATCTCATATCAATTCATTTCTCGTTGGTAAAACCGAAAATTCGTATCTGCTCTTTATTATTCTAGTTTGCAAACAGTCATGATTAGATATATCAGCACGGATGAAAGAATGAAACATTGTGCATTCCCGTGTTTATTTGTTTTACTATTTTTACTTTTCTAAATGAACATCATAATATACTACCATGAATGAGGAGTATATAGAGACAAACAGCCTTTAGTCAAGAACAAAAAAATAGTTTGATATAATAATTTTCTAAAGACTTTCGTAAATAAAACAATTAGTTGTCAAGGAGGAAAATTAACAAATGTCTTTTACTAAAATTTATAAACGGCTTATATAATAAGACGGCGGTGCAATAAGTTCCCGTATTAGAAATGAAGACTCCATCTTTGAAAATTGATTGTGTCTCAGTTTCTGGTGTATAATGATGAATCCCGAATTTATCAACGATGACAATGCGATGCAAAATTCCTTCCGATTGCACCACCTACGGCCGCAGCTACCTGGCGCACTTTCTTTCGACGATCAGTGAGGATCATGCTACACCTTGAAAACTGCTTAAAATTAACTTAAGTTGTTTTAATGAAACACTATTTTAAAATTACTACCTGAAATAAAAACTACCACTGAGGTAAACTCTGAGCAAGATCAAATAAGTGATCGAGATGCAGTTTCAGCCAGGCACAAAATTAAAGAATTTTTTAATTAATATTTTAAGTATCATATTTATCATACTACACAATCAAAAGTTTGCCCATTAATAGTTTGTAAAGGAAAGTCCAATTTAATTAAAAATTTTACATTAAGTGCTTTATTATAATAACATTCTAAATTTTTAATACGAACGGAAATCTTGGCTTCCGCAATTGTATATATTCATTCCACTCGATTCCTTGCTGCTTTCCATAAGCTTCGAATATTGATGATACATCTTGTAGCTACTCGTGAATTCAATCTTAGTATGGGGTTTTCCCTGCCATAAGCTGTTATAGTAGATGGGTTCCCATTTTCTTATGTTGACAAATACGTATGATTCCACCAAGCCATACGAAGTTATCTCACTAATGGCTGTATATTTAACTGTGTTGTTTAATGGGGGTGCAATATGGAACCTGAAAAGCGATTCCATCATACTCTTATCAAATTTGGATCCACTGCTTGTCTGAGGCTCCATTTGGCATTTAACGACTCTCTTAGGTCCGCCCAAAACATCACGACACATTGGACGCATATAAGTGAAAAACTGCATTCGAAAAAAAGAGGGTGAATATTGAATTACTTGTCCTAGGACTTCTCTAAGAGTTGGTATAATGCGAACATGTGGTCGATTATCCAGGTCGGAAGCCAAACTGGTAAGATCTGATCAATTCATCTTCTTCTTCATCACCAACTGCTCCTGCGTTTCACACAGCACAGAAGACAGGATCTTGAAGGATATCTCAACAAGATTGATACCATAAAAGTTGGCGTAATTTGTGGCATTGTCCTTCTTCAGCCTAGGATAAAGAAAAAATATACTCCAAACTGAGTTCGTAGTTATTTTAGCGGTCGGGCTAAAAATTTCATTAGCTCAACTGTCTATGTCATCGCCATTTAGGATATTATTGGTAGTGCCTTCCATAAACTCAGTGAACTCTTGACATCCGTTACTAGATTAACCTCTTTGTCTTTAAAGAAAGAAACTCCGGTCTTTAACCTTTCTCTTATTTCCTTTTTTCGCGGTATCTCTTGTAGTAAGAAATTGTGGCGAAGTAAGTGACATCCTTTTTAAATGCTGCTTGATGCAGGAGATGCATAACAACAGGCAAAACGTTTACAAGCTTATAATTAGCAAAAAAATTACTGGGAAAAAATAACTATTGTTGGAACTATCCAAACAAGTGACACACTAATCATTTAAAAAAGCGAACAAAACTAACAATGTCTTTTGTGCAGCTTAGAACATAAATTCGTAACCATTTTAGAACAAAGTAAACGTATAGATGGAAAACTAAGATTTTCTAATAATACATAATACGTTAGGAAATAGCAAGGAAATACTCCGTCCAATCGAAATCGCTAAAACGACTCGTGCATTTTGTATATAAAAACTAACGGTGAAAGTTCTACTAGACGTCAAATTTTATTGCAATTGTCAGAAGAACTTGAAAAAGATTTTCCTCTTTCGGGGAAAATAAATAAAAAACTTAATCAAAAACAAAACCAGAAACAATTATTTTCAGTCCAACGAAATCGTGTGTGGAAATGTAGCAGCGAGAATCCAGTTATTAACATTTTATGGAATTGCAGATAACTTTTTTTCATTTATATTATTTTTCTATCTAATAATATTACGAATTTAATTAATAGAAGATTTTGAATTCTTATTAAAAAAAAATCTTGTTTTATTCGTGTATTTGAATGACGGGAAGGAATAGGTATGCAACCAGTTGAGTGTTAATACTAAAGCAAAATTATGTCACTTGAATATGATGGCACAATCTGTTTAGGTTCAACATGTCTTCGCAAAATAAGAAGTTGTGTAAAAATATTAAAATGATCTTAGGCTTTGCATAAGATAAGATACCTTCAACAATGGCGGAAGGCTATCTGGTAAGCAAATAAAAGAATATTTCATTATTATTGCACACAAGTTTTATTATTCATAAAAAATTTTAATGCAGAAATAAGTTTGACAAAGGAACTTTGTTCTCATTAATCCAAAACTCAACTGATGACCTTGTTCATCTTTCTTTATTTTCTTTTAATGTTCAGAACATTCGAATTCAAATCGGTTGCATTCAAGCACAAATTAGTTTACCTATAAAAACTTCATTCTGATTAATCATCGTGCATGTTGCTTATAATAATCTCGAAATTTATTCGCATTCCTTGAAGCTGATTCTGCTTTGCCATGTTTTATGGCAGCTTTATCCCAAATCATCCAGACTCTCTTTTTTCCCTCAAATTTTCTATGCGAAACCCAAAGAAGAAGAAACATAGATTTTTATAATTATTTTCAATAACTTCATCATAGGGAATTTCATGTCGTTTGCGTTTAATGTATATTAGATCATTAGCTTGTAAAAATATTTTTACTCACCGTGACCGAGTTTTTGATATTCTTATGCACGAGAAGGTTTCAATAAATCCCCGACCAAACCAAACCATTTCACTTTTATTTTTCATCATAGTTCTCTTCTTAGAATAAATACATGCTCCAACGTTTGTGTTCGAACACGTTAATATTCGTTTAACCAATAACTAGGTGTAGTCATAGATGGCGAAGTGTCCCCATAAAAAGCAGCTTTGCTTGTATCTCCTTGTATTGTTTCCCACCCAAAAACAAAAAGATAATTACCGAACAATACAGCTTTTTTTCTATCTCTCCGTAAATCCCGAAACATGTCTTACCCAAATGGTTGCCAAACTCCAACTAACCTTATAATTAGATTGAGATGTCTTTTCCCTGATTTGATAGGTCATAAGAATAACTTAACTCAAGAATGCTCTCTGTCGTCAAGCACGGGTATTTAATGACCCTCCCTCGTGATTAACAAGTATCATATTCATCATATTATTCACCATATTGTGAGAGAATAAAGTTTTCTAAAGTTTTTTTTTGTATATTCTGTTCAATATTTATTAATTGAGCTTTTTTATGTCTTTGATTGTTAAAAAGTAATATAGTCAGATGAAGAAGATTTAAGACAAGTATTTTACATAACTTTATTTTACGATTTTGAAATCTAGAAATGTCAGTCTAAATAGTTCTAGAAGATCAGATTGTAAGTAGATATATCTTTTATTATAATTATCTTGTTATGTACCGAAAGATATGCCTGTATTTCAATAAAAAGAGAGTTTTTGTTGCATTTTATAAATGCTTTTCGACATAACATTTATTTAAAAATTTTTAAATTCGGCGGTCGCGTCTTCATATGCATTTCTTCCCAGTATTCTGGGAGCTAGAATGATGGCAGGTTCCAGAACAGTAAACTATATTTGATACGAAGAATTAAGTTGCCAAAATCATTTTATCTTGCTATCGTTCTTGGGAACTCGTAACATGGTAAACTATCGTGATGAAACAGCCATATTCTTCAAATAGGTCTGATTTTCCGCAATATCGTTTTTTAAATTGTGAAATAACGTCACTTAAAAGTCATTGTTGATGGTTTTTTCCTTTGAAAGTAATCAATGTCTAAAATGCTATGTGCTTCAAGAAATACTCTCATAACCTTACTACCCGACTGTTTTGCGTTTGTACGCTTTGAAGTTGGTTCACCACTTGCAGTCAATTCTCATGACCATTGTTATGATTCTGGTGTGAAACGATGGAGCTATGTTGTATTCATTGTCACGTATCGCAGCATAAATTTCGCATTTTTATGGTGAAACAGATTCAAACACTACAATGCTAAAATCATCTGGCTGTTTTCGGTCAATTGTGAGCTTGCACCCACTTTGATCAACTCCACTTTGCGGTCATCCAATATTATTTCGTGAATTTTTTTATGTTAACGTTGATAACAGCCTCTTTTCACAGCGAGGAGTGTCCTCAATGTTCGTTTCACCTCACTTAAATTTGCAGCACCACATCTCAATCGTTGATTTCCTAGGTGTCTTAACGTTAACATGTTTTTTCGCCAAACAGATATGTAAATCAACAACAGTTGTTTCTTCAGGATATTAGTATGAACTTTGCCGAGGCGCAGAACATGGTCATTTCTAGTAAATCACACAGGGCAACATGACAGTCTCCAGATCAATTAACATGCAATCAAATTGATCATATTGTGATCGATGGACGGCATACGTCAAGCATGCTGGATAAGCAAATGCTACCACTATCTAGTCACTGCCAATTTGAGAATGCGTCTATACGCCAACAATANCCCAGCGTAGTGCAGATTTGACGTCATGAGCCTCTCGCATCCCACGGCCTTTATGAACTCGTCGTTAAACCTAATACAGAAACTGATATAAACGAGCAGTGGCGGCACATGTTGCAACTCTTCGAACTACTGCTGAGGAGGAGATGAGTTACCATAGATCGAAAAACTCACGTAGTACGATGAAGATTGCTGGCAAGCAACAACTGAAAAAAACGCCGCAACCAGGCCACGTTGAGGTCCACCATAACTTGTTTGGCCTATGAGAAATACCGCAAGAAAATGAGAGAAGAGAAGTGACTCTTCAAACGCGAAAAACACAGTGTGAAGAAATCGAGATACATGGCAGCAGAAATCAGGGTCGAAAATTTCTCGAAAAAATTAAGTGTATGACTAAAGGTTTCAAGGCCAGAGTTTTTTTCTGTAAAGACCGAGATGGTAATCTGTTAACTGATGTCGAGAGCTCACTTAGCTTATGAAGACCACATTTTAATAGCATCCTTTAATAGCATCCACAATGTCGCCAATCAAATGTCAAGCTCGACCACAACGTTCGTTCAAAATTCTTCACCAGTACCACCATCTGACCCTAAAGAAGTAGCCTTTGCCATCCAACGGCTCAAGTCGGATAAGGCTGCCTTATATGATGGCCTCCCACCTGAACTTTTCAGAGGTGGTGGTGAGGAGTTGGTTAAATGCATGCACAACCTTCTCTGCAAAATTTAGTCACAAGAATGTATGCCAAGCGGTTGGAGTTTTAGACTGTTCTGCCCTGTACTAAAGTAGGGAGATGCCACAAATTCCACCAATTGTCGTGGCATAAGCTGCTGAAAATTGCCTACAAGATCCTGTTAAGTGTGCTATGCGAAAGATTGAAGCCGTTTTTCAGACCTGGTAAGTCCATCAACGACCAGATCTTCACATTGCGCTAAGTCATGAAAAAGACCCAGGAGAAGCAAATCGATACACATCACCTTTTTGTCGACTCCGAATAGGAACCACCTTTACTACATCACATCCGAGTTTGAGATCGTGGATTAATTAATAATGTGTCGTGAAGATTGGCGTCAATCTGATGGAACCTTTTGATGACAAACGGGGTTTTCGATAAAGTGATTCCGTTGATTCTTGCAACTTCTTCAATTTAATGATGTAGAAATCATCCGTGCGGTGGACTTGAGGCACAGTGGCACAATTTTTTACAAGAGCGTGATACCCCTCACATACGCTGATAATGTGGACATCATTGGCCGAATTAAGCGCGAAGTTACCGCCGCATTCTCCAAATTCGCTGAATAAGCACAGACAATGAGTCTAGCAGTCAACGAGAACAAGACGAAGAAATTTGTTTCAACGTGTATAAATTCTAGGAGAATCTGTTGAAATGGACAACTTCAAGTTCGAAGTGGTTAAGGACTGTGTCTACCTACAAATGTGTTAAAAAGCCCTTTCTCGGAAAAGGAAAACCATGGCGCTGAAGATTGAACGCATACAAGATCTAATGAGTAAGCCCTAGTTGTTTTCCAGGGAACAATCTTAGGAAAATATACGGCGCTTACAGTAAATGATGGCAAATGGCGCATCCGATGGAACCACGAGCTGTATGAAATCTACGACGATATTGATATTGTCAAACGGATAAGATTTCAGCGGCTATGTTGGCTAGGTAATATCGGTCGAGAAATGGACAGCTAATCACCGAGGGCTTCTGAGTGGTATTCTGAAAGAACGCGAAGTTCTGTCCGCAATTAAGAGATTGTTTGATCCTGCCGGGTGGTTCAGCCCCGTGATAGTGGTCGTGAAAATTCTCATGCAGGACATTTGGAAGAGTAACATTGCATGGAAACAACCTTTCAAAGGTGAGGAGAAAGGGCATTGGGAAGAATTCCTAATGGCGCTTTCTGAAATTAAAAAAAGGATCCCGAGATGGATATATTAAAACGCTACCGCCACAATTCAGCAGCACGGGTTTGGCGATGCATCGGAAAAGTGCTTACGCAGTCGTGGTCTACACTCGCGTGAGTTCGCAGAACTGGCTGTCCTGTACACATTTGTTGGTTGCCAAGACGAAGCTATCTGCAGTCAAGGCAATGTCCCTGCCCCATTTAGAACTTTACGGGCTTTTCCTGTTAGCCTGCTTGATGCACATTCTGTGAAATCTTTTCAAGGACGGGCTGCCAGAATCCATTGCTGGACGGCCTCCACCATAGTTAGGATTCGCTGAGCAAGCCTGCATACGTATGGAAGAAATTTGCGGCAAACTGACTCACCCAAATNATAAGAAATTTGCGGCAAACTGACTCACCCAAATTGCAGAACAGAGAACGACGGATAATGGCATCACGTGCATTGGGTCTACCACCAGACGCCTTAGCTTGTAACACGATGTGGTGACAAAACCCGGACTGGTTGAGCTGCACCCCATTGACGTGGTCTTGAAAGGCCACCAATAATCCACCACAGATTTTGCATGAATAGCAGCAAACCTTCGGAAATCTAGCAACGCGAAATGTCCAGAACGATGAACTCCTAACACGATACGGCTCATAGTCTCGAACCCTCCGAGTGTTGCTTATACCCTATTCTTTTTGACATGGTTGCAAATCCGTCCCCGCGCCACCACTACAACTCTAGCCAAGAACGAATTAGAACAACCTAAGGTTGGTTCGTCAAGCGCAAAGTAGTGGATGCCCTAGTGAAATGGATCCACTAAACAAGGGTGAGGTGGTCAGCCAGAGTTGCTTGTTGGCTCTGAACACTAGGACGGACACCGATGGAATCGTTCGGGTAGGAGGCTGGTTATAACTGGCAACGGCATTGACATATAATCAACGACACCCGCTCATACTCCCGAATAGCCGGTACTGTCGCGTGGACATCCAATTCCTCAAAGATCTTAGACTACTGAGGTGCAATCAGCTAGTACTCCAGTTGCTGCGCCAACAGTCCTGGATCAACCGAGCGAACATATGCCTAAACGTTGGCCACAATATGGAACCCCCTTTGAAGATAGCGCCCTCACAGGGTGCAAAGAATCTGAAATATTATCTAAGGTTAATTTGAATCAATACACTTTTCTTATTTGTTTTGTACGTCGTGTTACAGATATTTAATAAAGTCCGGTGCAGAAGGATTTCATTAAATATTAGAAACCAAGTCTTTTTTGGGTTTCTACAATCTTACTTATGTAAAAATTATTCCCATATTCAACTCGGAAATACATTACGTCCATTCAGAGCAAGATATATTAACTATACGCATATGATATATCCATTAGCACAACCGCATTTGCGAATGCCATAACACTTATGACTTACGGTTCAACGAAACTGCGACTGTTCATAATTCAACCAAATAACCAAATCCATACGGTGCTATGGGTTGGAACTTTCGGGTTGTGCTAGCCATCTCCATAGTTAATGAACTGGGTTTACCGGTAATTTTGAACTTCATCATGGCCATAAATTCAATACTGTTTTTTCTGATATGCAGGACTTACGTTATCATACAAAGGACCTGGCTTGGCGACTTGTTATAATGATGAAACATATATAATATATAATAGGATTGCTGTGACACACAGAATCATCTGCAAATTCTACTTTACCTCTTCTTGTTGTTTTTACCATATACCTGTAAATAGTAACTCATGCAGTGAGCTCGCAAGATTTAAAAATTCGTGTATTAATTTTCCTTAGCCCTTTCATTCTCCGTCAAATTCTG
>JXPQ01003643.1:12346-26095 GCA_001014675.1 Ephydra gracilis
ATTGTCTCAAGCATTATCTATGCTGTTTTTGGAAATATTGTGTTTCAAATTTTTAACTTCATTTAAATCGAGGGCTTCTTTCGGCTACGCTTTCGTTAGATTCAAATGAATTTCTCCATTTCATTATTTGTATTTAAGCCATTAAATAAAGATTTTCCGCAGAATTTTGAATAATACAAAAGCAAAAAAAGTACAATTATAAAATTTTTGTTTTTGCAAAGACAAAAATTAACAAAAATACATAAATGAATTTTGAAGTCTAAAGAGTCTTTGCCATTAATTATAAAAATAGAATGATGGGTTACTTACTTTAAACTTCTTCGTTCAAGCGAACAAAAACAGAAAAATCGCCAGAAATCAATGAACAAGTAATTGAAATCTTACTGGAAAATTTTGAAGTAACTGAAAAAGATTTAGCAAGAAACTTTGCCATCTTATCGGGCAGTTTAAGCAATATTTTCATGGTGTATCAAGTATTTGAAACCTGCGTGAATAATGAGTGTCACATTTGCTAAGAATGTAACAAAAACAGTGAAATGCAATTTTCTCAACAATTTTCAAAGCGTTATTGAAAGTTAGAGCCAATTTTTCCGATTGATTCATACTGTATTATCTTGTCATGTCCTTCAGTTTTCTGTACTCCACGGGAAATCCATTTTCTTCAACAAAAAAACTTAATCACATCGTTAATATGTTACGGATGGCTAGTGGAATACTGCTTCGAGTTAGGTGGTTTGGCATAGCCTCACCAGCACTAATTTGATGTTTTGCAAAAAAGTTGTTCCTGTTCAAGAATTTTTGTTGTTGTTGCTCTTGAAAGAAATTTTCAAGAATGTAGATGTCCAAGTTCTATCAAATTATCCCAATCTTCCGATTTTCGGGGCAAACATAAAATCGAAACTTCCAGAAAAGAATTGATATATTTTACTGAGCTCTGAATGTCCTCAAATCTGTTGAATATCTTAAAAAGGTGAAGTTTTAAATCCTAATAACACAGAACAGATTGAGTTCGAGTTCCTTGGGTAAAAACTTAGTTATTTATGAAATTTATGCACTTTCATTAACCTTATATAAAATGGAAACATTCTGGCAACGCTACGTAAAGTTTTAGAGTTGGAGCATTAATAGGATATAGAATCATTCAGATTGTTTCATTTTTTGTATATTTGACTACAGATGTTCTTTTCTTCAAATTATTCATTAGACAGTCTGCTGGGTTCATATTAGTTTGAACATGCCCAGTTGCAATTGATAGTATAATTTTAAATCTCTGAAATTTTTTGATAACCTGCCAGAATGTTGTTTAAGTCAATGTAGAACAATCTGCATTCTGTCCAGAAAAAGGTGTCATTGCTGTGTTTGCAACCAATCTACTTTTCTTGTGTGCAACTTGGTTTGTGGTCAAGTTGTACATTGTATGGAAGTTACAAATTTAATTTTTTAAAATATTATGGAATAAATTGCAAAATCAGTTTATTTCCATGTCTGATCGAAAATTTTCCCCTAACTGCCAGGAATTTCAAACGCAATATTTTGTAATTGCTACTTGCTTTTAAGGTTCAAGTGAGACATTCAAAAGTGATTGATGTCCTAATGTGGACTGCCTTAATTCATTGTTGGCATTGTAAGCTAACGCAATTTTGTACATTAAGATAAGGTGTGACACGAAAATAGGGTAGCCAAGCACATTAAGTTATGTGGATACAACTTTGTAATATAAAATTCATGTAAGAATGAAGGAAAGATGTGCTCATTATTGGTTAATTTTCACAATATAAATCACGGTTTTCTATCTCTATCAATATTGAAGGTTTGGAATTAAGTAATGTTATCATATTTGAATAAAGTAAAGTAGTTTATAAATGAAAACGAATATGATTGACGTAAATTTCATTAACATTTTAATGACATCGAATTACAGTAATTCATTTAAGCTCAATGTGCATTGAAATCATTTATGTAAGAGGACAACTACTTTTAAAGATATTTTGTTCAAATTTCAATTACTTCTGCCATAGAATTTCTCAAAATCGATTTTAAACATTTTACCTTGAAGCCATTAAGCGTATATAAAGCGATAAATGAAAATTTTCAGCATTCACATTATTTTGGTTATGTAATTGTAATGCAACAGAATCCATTGACCCAAGGATTGTTTCTTTATAATTTATAATTAAAATGCGGATTATTAAACTATTCCAAGAAGAAGTGTGATTAGAGAAATTGTTGTGCACATCGCTAAATGCTTTATTATTGTTTCCAGATTAATTTAATATAATTAAAGTTGATTGGCCAATCTTTATTATTGGTCAACCCTTTTTGATTTCTGTTATGTTCGACCATTGCTAGTACTACTCAAATTTCCACTACCACTGCAATTCTTAACTTAATGTTTGTCATCAAGTTATGAGCTATTTAATGTATAAAATGTATTGCGAATATTCGAGTTTCAGATTCTTTGTTGAAAACTGAATTCAATAAGGGTCACCTGCGCACTATATGCATTACCCTGCGGGCAATTTTCTATTATTACTGCTATAATTGCTTTAGGGTGGTTTGTAAGTAACAGTATACTGTTCACGTTACGGTAACAACTACTGAGTGTAGTTATCAGTATGGAAAACACAGGACTGTCTGTTTTTCTCAAGCAATCGGTTAGAGTCACAGAAAAAAGGTTTTTTCTTTCTTTACTTTCGCATAGAGGTTGCCTTAAAAAACCGTAAAAGGAGCTGGAATACGATATGAATTTGATATGTTGAAAAAGTGCAATTGAGCAGCATGAATATAGACAGTCCCCACACATGTGGAGTACACGGGAGTGGACACGAATTTTTACATCTGTTTCAAAGCCAAAAGATAGCGACGTTTCGATCTAATTTGACAATTCAGGCCCTGCTAACTCTAAATTGTTTTTGGTATTAGTAGGTGCCTTACTAGCTAGGTCGACATGATCGACCAACAGGATGCATAATAAGTTGCTGGGAAGTAATTGAATGGTAGTTACTGTTGGATTCCATCGTTGTCGCTGATATTGAATTCGTCTTCCAATATCGTGTCTTTATCGGCATGTTTAGAAAATTGATGACAAAAATTCTAAACCCTATCAGAGTACCTTGAATCTTCAACTCAGACTTCCAAATTGGCAGTAACAAAAGTGCCATTAATTTGCTAGTCCTTTGGACCTCAAACTATCAACGCCACTAAGCAGATCGGCGAAACACCGATTAACATACTCTCCAAATATGGCTGATAACACTGCCTGCCATTCCGGTCATTTAATGTTAACTCCATCAATGAGTAACATCAGCCAACAGGGGCTAATATTGCAATAAAAGCCTTCTATACTCCTTGCATTGGTAAAGCTCACCCATTATTGAGTACATCACGTCAGTCGTAGAAACCATCAAATAAATCAAAATAAATCGGAATTGAGAACCCTATACATGCCCAGTGAAGAACGCAAATGAATTTTTCAACCAGTGTATGTGTGAAACGTAGCTGCAGCATGAATACGTCTGACGAGGAAGGCCAGCTTGATGCCCCTTGGAGCTCGTCCTTCGTACAGTTTATGGCTATTCCAAAAAAGTAGAACCATACCCGAAAACGTTGGAAATGAGGATTTTCCATTTTTATCCAGCCATAACAAATGTTTTCTATTTTTTTTACCTGGGCAACAGGCTGGTGGAATGTATTACGCATCACCAGTTACTACCCATCGACCTGGTTGTATTGAACTCCCAACCGCTTACTATACCAACCTAAACATTTCTCACATACGGAATAAGAATTCCAACACTGAACGATATTAAGTACCGGACAGATTATGCAGAATAAGGTATAATATGTATAAAAGACATTATACAACGAAGGAAATGTTCATTACCTATAAAACTAGATAAAAAACTTTTAAGTTTTATAGGTATGTATTGATTTGGAAAAGGAAATGGAAAAGAAATTCTAAATGTTGTAATAAATACGGTGAGTCAACAATACCATTCAATTCAAATTGTTAGTAAACGCTATTTCGTGAACCATGAGAACCAGTAAAAAATTATGATAAATCAAAAAGCACAAATAGTCGAAAAGATTACTATGCACGAAACGTATAGAAGCAAGTCTTTCGCAATTGACAAATAATTTGAAAGGTGCAAAATAGTTTATGACTGCCTGCATTTTTTAGGTTCATCTGGGACAACATCTCTTCGATGTGGTCATAGATCGCAAAATGAAATCGTTAAGTAGAAGGCATTTGATTTGGCTGCACCTCCGTATACTTGGTGAAACTTGGATGGTATGTGTGAATTTATTTGACGAAAGATAGTAAATGCAAAACTTTGGTCTACGGCGTGGTTAAATAATCTCTTTTTATAATAAAGGCTTAAATACGATTGGCTCACACCCTGCGCTTTGTCTTATTTTAAATAAAATTGCTAGTTTCCAATTTTTGGTGCCGATGAGGATTGATAGCTTTAAATTCTTATATAATATGATTGGATTAGTATACATACTAAATAAGGGCTTCTGTGAACAATTAAGCCCATATCTAAGGATTGATGTGGTAGCGATAACTGTTCAACCATGTCTGTCGGACCTTGAGTTGTTATTGTTGTTCGTGTTGAATTTTCATTTTGTAGCACCATGTAATCGTGCATATTGATCATCACTGCATTGTCTTACGTATCTGGGGCAACCTTGGCTGCCACCATAGTTATTAAAAAATGATTGCTATGTTAGTAAATGTTGCTGTTGCGAGATATATTGCACTGGCTGGAATATTTCTGTACTTGGCGATATTCAGATATTTGGAACTTTTATACATATTTGTAATTTTGTTTTTATTAGATCAAAGAATAAAATCCTCCACATGGAGCGTTTAACTACTAAAACATCTAACACTTTACCAAATGACTCGTGGAATCACCTCATGGCTGTGGATCACACGGGTCAGCATAAAATCTCAACTACACTTAGAAAACCTCAAAAGAATACATCAAAATTTTTATTTCAAGTGCATGATCAGATGAGTGGAAAAGTTCTTTTATTTTCAGCTTCACAACGTGAAAGGGGTTCCAAACAATGTTAGCATACTATTTAAACAGTAGGAGGTGTAGGAGAAGGTTTTGGCCACAATCATTAGAGGGGTAAAAGATGAGTTAGAAGAACTTGTCGTTCTGTCTCGAGGCGTGAAAGATGTGAAATTTGGATGCATATATGGTACTTTTTCCAGGATTTTCGACCGAAAAGCAATGAAAGCATCTATTCTGTCTATTTTGGAAAGGTCGGGCTTCTATTTATGTAATACTCTCATAATGTAAGTGTGGAAGGGGGGAACCAAGTAGTGTATAAATAGACTATCATTGCATCATCTTGATGTCCCTTTGAATTTGTCGGAGCGTCAAACTCGACCCATTAATTAGTGGGCTACTATTCACCATTGCAAAACCTTTATTTATAAGTGAAGCTCCGCTAAATATAATGTAGATATAAAAGTCTTATAACAACGGTTAGCGTCAAATTTCATATATGGATAGCTATAAAGAAATCTAAAAAATACGGCAACTTTGAAAATTCACCATTTATAGATTCAGTTTCGTACGGTTGAATGATGATCCGGATAGCGGTTCATATGTCCGTAGGCTACTGGCTGGGAGTGAAAGTAAGTAATTGCATTGTTGTGCATTCGAGAATTTTTTCCATTCCATGTATATTGGGTACATACCATAATTTGTTCTTTGCACGATCGATGTTTCGTTTGCTTCTCATGGCAAAGTAATCCATTTTCCCGATGTTCAGAAATTGCATGTCTGAACATTGCCATAGATTGATGAAAAACCTTTATGAACAGATCATTCATCAATTAATAAATGTAGCAAAAATGACTTCAGCCGACTTTGCAATCATCCGAACAATTTAGCCCTGAAACTTCTCCGGTCAGCAGACCCCACAATATAATTTCATAGCATAACTTGAACTTCCTTCTACATACATATAACTTACTTACTTAATGAAGAGTTACATTGGTAATTCTTCTGCATTTTATTGCAATGGTATCTTCTGTCGCTATTATTGCTAAGTCATATCATAAATATTACTTAATGTCTAGTCAGACAGATTGTATTTAATAAAATGGAAATATAAAAAAAAATAATTCATCAAACAAATTAACAAAGGTTTCAGGATCTGCAATATGTAATGCAATTTAACAAACAAATAACAAAAGGGGTAACTGGATAAAATGGTTTGCTGCTGGTGGGTAGCTTGATAAATGATGCCATTAAGGAAGAATTTATCGTTACTCTGCTCATAAAGTCCAGGAACAATATTTTATTGCTATTCTAAAAAATTCGATTATATTGGCAGTGCCTGAATAGCATCACAATTTTGTGATAATACAGAATGGGAAAATAGAAGATTGTGGCAAATTTGAATAAATTTGTCTATATATAAGGCTTGTGGAAAATTATTGTCATACCTCTATTGCCTCGAAGGACCAATTTTTTATGTTGGATGATGTAGGAGCAAGGAGATTGCATTTACAACACACAGGCATCAATTACAAAGTCAAACAACTTGACGTTTAGTTCACAGTAATATTCACAACTTATGAATTTTAGTAACGCTTAATTTGTCGACAATCAAAATCAGATTCGACCTCTAGTACGCCTTTTCATACACATTTTCATTGAAATTCCGGCTTATGCCTACTACATCCGTTAGAATTGATATTTTCCAATAAGATCCCAAAATTACACGGGAAATTAAAACATGTAACCGTTTTCCACAAAACGATATGATTGAATAAAATTTAGACGTACCTTCAGTACTAAACCTTAAACTTATCAATGTGTATATCAAATGAAGGCGTGATTAGATGAAAATTAAAGGTACCTCCAACACACCTATGTGCTCTTAATAGAGACTTTATGCTAATTAAAAAAATTGCAGCTTTGAGCGAATATGAATATAATCAATATATACACCGTAATTTCAGTATTGATTGCATATAAATATAATAAATGTGTGACAAAATGTGGGCCTGATTGCATGAAAGTCAGAGATACCTCAAGTACGCCTATGAAGTCTCACTAGAGGGGTTACAAAATATTTGCCGTAACTAATGAAATTAATCCAGAGTAATTTAAGGTAATATTTTTCCGCTTTTTATTTAATTATCAAGCGATGTGTATTGCTACTGTAGGCCTAAGCCGACGGTAACCTTTTTTCTTATTAATTCTAATTTTAGAATACGAAAAACTGCTATTTAAATCAGGATAGTTTTCTGCGTGGGAGACACAACTATTTTTGGCAATTAAATATTGATCATTGGATTTTTTGTTTGTATCCTTGGTTTGTCTTCTTTGCCCAGTGCTGCCAAGGCATGGCATTGCAGTGCTGCTGACATAAACACATAATTTGGCATCTAAGAATAACTTTCAATAAAGGAATTTATTAATATGAGTTCAGCGAGAACTAAATATAGCTTTCACTACCATTCATGATAAAAAATTTTAATTTAAATAATAAATAATAGTGGAAGGAAATTTCTTTATTTTAATCAAACAGAGTAATCACTCTCAACTAAACACCAACAACTGAGTTGGTTCAGTGGTAAATGCTTTCCGGTGGCAGGATCCTGAGATCAACACTTTCAAAGTGAAATCGGATGATACGTTGTGGTGCTCATTCCAATGTAAATCCATGCTACTGTTCTTTTGCTGATAATTATTATTCTTGTATTTTTTTTTCAATCCTTATACAAATTTTTGTTGTGTTAAATTAAGATTAAAAGATTAATATGTGGCTGAAATTAATATTTGCACAACATCTATATCTTTCATAATAAAATATGACAGTAACCTTGATCCGTCCACACGTTCCAAGTACACAGCGAACTACCTGAATATTATTTAAACGCATGGCTTGGATAACTATAACACAGTGTTATACACAAGAATTGATATTTGTTTCAATAATTTGACAAATATTTTATTCTCGCTAAAATGCTAAGGTACGTTTTTAATTATGTTACTGATGATATAAAATAAAATCTACAAATCCAAGTACACAAAGACAAAAAACCATGCAAGAAGAGATGAATAAGATCATAAATAAATGCAAAAACAGAAATGGTTATATATATATTATTGTATTAAAAAAAATACAGCTGGTTTAAACAAAATTATTACATCAACAAAATTTCAGGAAATAAATTATAAAAAACCTATGGAGTACAACGAAAACCAGTAATTTGTAATAGTAATATAGGGAAAGAAACAAGAAACACTGAACGAAAGCTCGCCTTTAACTGCAAAGAACTTTATTACGGCATTCGAGTGAAATATTAATAAACTTGTCCATGAATGCTCAAAAACGGTTTAAGTGTTTCACATGTAAATCGATAAAAAAAGAAGTTTCTGCATTCCTACTCCTAGAATCAAGAGGCTTTTAAAGTGCATTCTTGAAGACGCAAATGGGGGGAGACTATTTCACAATTCGAATAATAGAGTGCAATCAGAATATGCTACTTATTACCTTGTGGCGATTCTTAATGTTGTGGAAAATATTATGGAGACCGTGATATGAACTTGATGCGCAATCTATGTCGGAAAAATTAATACCTTATAAAATAGACAGTACGTACGAGTCTATCAATCTGAGAGAATTATGAACAAATTTTTGGCCATTTTAGTAGTCATTTGAACAGGAAGAAACGTACAAGTAAACTCTGTCTTCTTTCTTATTAACTTCGAAAATGCATGTGTTCACGAGCCATGAGAAAATTTAAAAAAAATTTGAAGATATTGTTGTACGAGGCCACTGCAAGAAATTCTTGAACACCCATCTTATTGCAAGCTACTTTACGGTTAAAATAATGCACAACCTAAGTAAACCAAAAAAAGTAATCCGAGTAGTCCGTACTGGATCAAAACTCAGCCCTTTACGCTACTTAATATATGTGTAGTAACTAAAAAATCTCTAGTTAAAAATTTTTCAAATGTGAGAAGATTTACATCATTAGAATCCACAGCAATAACAGTTATAACAAATATGTACAAAGAACGACGAAAGAAACTGCTGCCACAACAATAAACTGACTATCAATGCATTTAAAAACGAAAAATATAACAATGGAGCACTAGAATATTTACTACATTCCGGTAAGATGTAATGCATAAAATACAGTTGTCAACGGCAATTAGGGGCATCAAATACTAGGGTTTTTATGTATATGATACGTTAAAAGTGAATAATTGCATTGAGTAGGTGCAAGAACAACTGAAGCATAAAACCATTCTCATTAAAGTTTACCAATAAGCCTTTTTTTGGAAATTCCATTAGTAAAATGATAAATTGTGAACACATAAAAAAGATACACAACTCGCTATAAGGCTGTACTCAACGATGAGAACTTATAAAAAAAAAACAACGTAGAACCTAAATCAGGAAGAAAATGATGTGGAAGGTTTAAAGTCACGAAATTTTACACCATGAAATAAATTAATGAAATTAAATATTTCACTAGTTCAATCAACTCAACTCAATTTTTCGAGGCTTAGGAAAAAGGAAATGTTGCTAGAGGCCAGATCTGGTAGATACGCTGGATGTAGTAGCAAGTCGGGCCTCAATTTATGCAATTAGGCCACCCGTTTCATTGATTTGTATCATGCTGAATTATCCTGATCAAGCAGCACTTCCTTTATTTCAAATGGGCCTTTAATTTCCTCTTTGAAAGACTCCAATAACAGTAGTAACTTTTGATGTGTTTTCTTTTTACGATAATTGGCGAATATTACACTATGTGCATTCCAAAATACTGACGACATAACATTGGTCACCGAAGGTTATGTGCTTGTGCACATTGAATTTGATTCATCACATGCAATCAGATGGCGTTTGTTCTGATTCTGTTATGAGATGGTGGAACGATGTTTGTTCACGTAGCAACACATTCAGATTTGTTACTGTTTCAAATCTTGTCGATTATGACCCTCGAGGGTATCAAGTCCACTCACTTTGAACAGAGCATTTTGAATTCCAAATACCCGAATGTCCAGCACGTTTCTTTGATATCTTTACAGCCTCTGCTATCTTGATCATTTTCACTGTACGGTTATCCAAAATTATTTTGAAATCTTTTTTACTGGTAATATAACCTTTTTCAACACTACTATTACAACAACAGTAACGAACCGTCCATGAAAACGGATATTGTTAACCTATATTCTATTTTGATAACTTTGATGATTCTTCTTATTATTTGGTTTTGTGCTTTTTTCAGCTGTCACAGTCCGGAGTCTACAGGCTGTAGTTGCATTTAAACAAATATGCAATGTTAATTATAATAGCTTTTTATTTTCTATTGTTATTGATATTGCTATTATTATTTGAATTGTTATAAAATTTATATTGCATTTCAATAAGATACTTACTAGAATCTATTGGGTTTTCTAAGGCCGTGTGCGTATACATAATTTTTGCATGCTTTGCTAGCTAATATGGGAATGTATTGTTCTGAAATGAAGCTTCGTTTAATGTGTGTTGTTGGTTATTGGGCAATAAATATTTTGTTCTAAAGTATAAAATTAAGAAAGAGAAAAATAATAATATGGAACTTTTGAAATACATATTATTGTTTTTTATAATAATTAATTTACCCCTTTAAGTCCTATTAAAAACTTGTCTATTTTCAATTTTTCTTATTTTCCTTTTTTCCTTTCGAAGTTTTCTATTCTTAATATGAGCATTAAAATATTTAATTATTTACCCAATTCCTTACTAAAAGATGGATTACGTTTTCAGGGATTTAAATCTTAACAGTTCTATTCAATATGATAGCGTTATGTTTAATGACACTTTATATTTATAATTTATTATTTAAGTTTGCTAAGTGCAAGTGGAAAAAATTTAATACGTAATCAAAAAGTAAGCAATTTTCTCTGTTAACTATTAATTTTAGACCATAAAATTATATTTCTAAAGAAATGAAGCCACTGAAAATATTAATGCCAAATATACAATACTTAAGCAATGTCAGATAAATTTTATATGTTATATACGAATCAAAATTTACTATTTAAATATTTAAACACTAGAAACTAATTAATAATACATGCAACAATATATCAATGCAAAATCTACATTTTTGAGAATTTTTTTTTCGTTTCTTTGGGTAGTATTCACTGTTTCCATATGATACCATGTATTTTAGAAAATAACTTCGCTATCACTTAACATTAACTTGTGAATTTAAAAATATATGTTTCTAAAGATACATAATAATAAATCTCATATATGAGAAAATGGCAAGGTTTTATTCCCAAACTTAATCAATTTTAAGATTGAGCAATGCAACGACTAAGCATTGATCTTTGACGTTAAATACAATGCTATACTTTCATTTAACTTCTTTGAAATAAAAGAAAAGTATAATATTGAATGGTCTATCATATGCAATTCTGTTTATTTTAGGTACTTCTTTAACTGACCACTTCAATCTTTTAAAAGTCTTCCGCCAATTTTTCATATCCGTTAGTGCAAGTAGCGAATGTATAGAGATGGGAATCGTGCTACCCCTTGTCATTTTCTGTAACAACCATTCCTTGTATTGTTATTAAATACTTTACGAGCTGATCATGAGACAACTCTGCAACTTTACCACAGGATTAAAATATGTTCTACAAAGTTAACATTGCCGATGATTTGATACAACTTCAACATCAAAAACGCTATTCGTTATCGTTTCAGTATTGGCCATATATCTTGCCATGTTTCCCATCAAAAATTCGGATACGGCTTCTCAGTCTGGAAAAAATTCAGTCTCCATATCTTCAGACTCATTTCTGTTGGTGAACGAATAAAAACCAAAATGCCTTCTATGACAGACTTGGAAATTTCTGTAAGAAATACCCGAAATACAATGTAAAAAAAATTGTGATGAATTCAAGACCACGTTGCGAAGTGAAAATATCTTTGGGTCAAAGGCTGAGAATTTCAGTCTACGTGACAAAATAAGTGATTGCGCTCGCATTCGCTGCCACAGCGTAGAAATTGGTAATCTCTAATACCATATTACAGCGTCTCGAAATGAAAGTCCAGAGCCTTCAATTGCCACTGACTTTGCTAGCATTTGCTCGTTGGCTTCATCCAATGTAAAACATACAGTGGCGACACATTGCTTGAATGAGTTCTAACGCAAAATTTGTTCACATGAAAACGTGGCAAGCAATTGATCTCTAAGTCTTCTTTAAGCTGTATTGTCAAATTAGGATGGAATAAATTACAGCAATTATTGTAGTATAAGCCTGTTAACATCCGTCCCTGCACTTTTTTAAGCAAACTCGGCAGATTTTTATAGTGTGGTTTCCTAGCTGACAAATCTACTACTGACCTCATCATAACAGTGCTCTTAGTCTAAAGCAGGCCGAAGGGAACCAATTTCACACACACAAAATTTTTGTCGTTTTAAGGACGATTTTGTCTCTCCAAATGAAAATCGTTTATACATCATGCCTTCCGAAATGACACTCAGAAATGCAGAATTTGTCGCAAACTTTGCAGTGAAACACACCGACCGTTTGATCCTTAGCCATTTGGGTTTGAAAAAGGTGATTACGAAACTTTTTAGATTTGATGATGGGGAAAACCTCTGTGCTGCGGGTCACGAGCACAATTCGTTATGATAGTGTGATGCCTTTTTTCTCGTCTATGATTTGGCTGTCATTTTCTGAAGAAAACTCTAGGTCCCCCGCACCCTCATACTCATTCAAGAACCAAAGAAGATCGTTCAATTAGTGTTCATTTCATGATATGGGAAACTTTAAACGTGGTTATGGAAGTTGTGTACCTACACAATACCTCATATGATAAACAATATCAGCCAGGAATTCAAACGTTGGATTATTAGAGCCAAGTGTTACTTTGGACCTAAAATGAAATTGATTTAAAAACGCTTCTCTTGAAAAAGAAAATCTTTCATATGTCTATTCCGATGTACGGTGCTGAAACATGCCTGGTTTCAAAATCCAGTGAGCATTCGCATATGGCAGTTAATGTGACAATGGTGAACAGCGCATTCTGTACAATCACTATCTTAATGGAATATGTGGTGAAACTAAACTAATCAATCGACTGAAAATCCAGCTTAATAAGTCGGTGATTCCAATCGGAGCAGTGGTAGACGTACAAAAGAAAAAGAGAACCAGCGTTGGATAGACCAGGTGTTGCACGAAGTCACAAGAATCGGTATACGAATCTGGCACCAAGCTGAAAAAGATTGGAAAGATAAGCGGTCATTGATCACTGAGACTAAGACTTACACTATGTTTTATTATTATATTATTATAGTTATTGTACACAATTAGAAAAAATTTTACTGTTTATTTTCAGTGAAGACATCTCAAATCCCTATAAAATATAACATCTATCATAATTCAATTCTATTCATATGAAAATTAAAGGATTTCTTTCAATCAAAATAAAGATCTTTCAGACCAGACCTTGCTTTCACAAACTATCAAGCAAAATTCATTAAATCAACGCTTCAACTAAAGAATTGAGAGCGAAACAGTAAAACAAATCTGTTTGCTTAAATTCCAGGAAGCTTTGCCTTGTTGTACGAAGCATGGGGTGGTGCACGTTTGAGTAAAATATTTTTATTACAGCATAATCTTCTATTCGACAAAAGCCTGAATTTTCGCAAAGTCGAAATACTTAATAAAAAAAATTGCTTATGTAATTTTTTTTTTTTTT
>JXPQ01003658.1:56424-69704 GCA_001014675.1 Ephydra gracilis
TCTGTTTTTAACAGTTTCGAAATGACGCTTAACTTATTAGCCGCCTAAGAATTCTGCAATATACTTAATTGCTTTTTTCTTGAATTGTTGATTTAATATTTAAACTTTGCATTTCAAAGATTTGCTACTGCACTCCGTAGCAACTCAATTGCTCACAACCTTAATCAACTTTATGTAAATATGTTAGCTAATTTGTTATAATTTCTTAATTTCCAAAAGAAATGCTAATCATCATGCCATTTTTTATTGCTTAAAATGGCTTTTGAAATTCTTTTCCCTGGCAAAACTGCCATATTTTACTGAACACTACCTACGCAATTTTTACCTATCCTACCGCATTTCCTAATGCATTTACATACTTCATGGCAGGTGGCTGCCAATAAACCGTGAAATATAATTAAAAGAACATTCCTTTAAATAATGAAAGCATTCATCTTAACGCAATTACCGAATTATTTTTAATCAAAGCAAAATCATGAAAAAAGAAAAATAATCTCAATTAGAAGCTACACATAATAAGTGAAAGTTTTAATAATAAAAACTATTGAAATTAATTATGTTGAGCCACAATATTAATTTATAGTAATTATTTAAAATTCGAAGCCAGGAAATTTGTTTTTTTTTTTTTATGCAAACCTGCAGTTGATAAAAGCTGCTGCCAGCTGCATGGAAAACTTTCTTCAGGCACATGCTTATGTACCCGCAAAAAACACACACAGCATGGACTGCTCTTGCACACATGCTCACACCTTGATTGCAGTGAAAAATTTCATACAAACATATTTTTGTACTTTTGTACTGCTGTACAATTCAATTTGAAACTTTAAACGAAATAATCATAGAGGAAATAACGAAAGAGGTTTAAAATGAAGCACACACATATAAGCGACCCACGAAAGTTAAAAATTCAATTGTATAATGTCCTTGAGTACTCATTTCCTTAGTGACATATAAATTTGCTCGTTTTCGAATAAACAACTTGAGAGCAGGAGTTTAAAATCGGAAAAATAAAAAAAGGAAAAAAAACTCAAAGCAAAGCGAACTTCTGCACCACACAAATACAAATACAGTAAAAGCCAGAAATTAAATGACATGGAAACGTAAAAATAAAAGAAAACAGTTTAAAACAATTACGAAGCACACCCACACATCAAAGCATACCTGGACAAACAGTTAGCTTAAAGCCACGAGGAGCATGTCAATGGCAAATGTCCAATTTTTTAAGCCCGCATAGTGTGTATTACTTATGTTGCTAGTCGTTTTGTATATCACCAAGTTAGTCAGTTTTACTTTTGTATTCACTGTAGTTTTTAGTTTATGTGCGCCTTGAACTTATATTTTTATGACAAATGTATGCTACCTTGGCAACGGAGTAGCATTAGCAAAGAAAATTTAATTGCAGATGTTTGCAATACCTTAGAAAGGAATAGTGTGTACTGATGCTGAAACGAGCCTTGATTTAATGCAGTTTGTAATTATGTTTTGCAAAAACAGAACTATGTACTAGTTGAATTAATCACATAGTGCTCCATGGTTTAAAAAAAAGGAGTGAATGTTGAACGCATGGTATGTGAAACTTGATTTTGAATATTAAAATTGTGGCAGTAGTTGCAGCAGAATGCTGAACCTCACATGCTTCGAAGTCATTAACAAGCATTTCATCGTTTGACAACATACTTTTAATGTTTTAGTTTAGCTTGAATAATTACGATAAATAGCATTGCATTCTGGCATAGGCATTAAATTTTTATATTAGAAATTTCAAGTTAGTTCTGCAAATAGCAGAGTACCAGCACATTTACGCTGAATATTCCATATGAATTGGCAAACGAGATTTCTCTGAAATTCAATTGCCTTAGGCATTTAAATATTTTCAAATTAATTCTGGAAAATTAAACTGAAACTAAAGAATGCAAAGCTTGAATATAACAGTCTCATAAAAGGTGGCTCGTTGTATACTAAAATGCTATACAATTGAATTATGTCAAAAAAATTCTCACTGGATTTAATTAAATCTTTCTTTTTTAATTCTCAAATTTCTCAATATAATTTTAATTATGAAATATGATTGACTTGTGATGACCCTATTGTATCCAGCTCTCAAAATAGTTGAAGATTACCAATTGTATCTTGTTAACCAAATATTCATTTCAAGTTTTTACGAAATCGGCTTGAAACTCTTAATTTCAACAGATAGGTATACTGCTCATTAATTTTATTTCAGCACTCCCCATTTTCCTTCGAAAATTCCTTTTTTTAATTTAATTTGTTTGATGATTTTCAATGCAATTACAAAATATCGGCGACTTCAGTAACTTTATTAAATATGTTTAGTTATTTTCAAAGCAATTAGATACTACATTCGACTTCAGTACAAAATTGGAAAGACGTTATAAATTCTAAAGAAAGTTAGTGGCAATGATGACCGCTCATTTTAATATGCAACTGCTGTTAAAACTATTTAATAATAGTACCAAAACGATTCAATAATTCTAGAAGCTGTGTATCTTCAAAAATGAAAACTACTACTCAAAGTACTCACGATGTTCAGCAGCCAGCAGCTCTCATCTGCATTTGCCATCGTAGCTATTGTAGAAATTTTCGAAATAAAAATATTCTTAAGCAGCAAATTCAAACTGACACCCACACTGAATATTCAATGGCTTAGTCAAAGTGTTCATATTTAAACCCAAGCACAGTTTCAGCTTTTCAACGCAATCCTTTTTTGCATAAATCGATTCTACCAAGTCAAAGTCTTATTAAGAAGTGAGAGCTTATTTAAATTTTATTATTTGTCATATGCGCCATGCTCGTTGGCTTGGTTGCCTTCGCATGGCATTAAAATATTAAGAATTTAAGTGTACACTTTGCATTGTAAATGTTATGCCTTAATGTTGGTCATTTTCATGGGACATTTCCGCTGCGAGCACCCACACCAACCGTTATTACAAACAAAATTCGTCAAAATACGCTCAGTGCAGCCATGCAAAAGAAGCCTTAGAATAACGAATTCATTTGAAAATATGATACCCTGCCATCCGTGCTTAGTGTACGTATTTCGAAAAGGAAGAAATGAGATTTGTTGTGCTGCTATGGCAGTGGCAAAAAAATGTATAAAGCCTAAAACCAAACTGCATTTAAAAGTTGTTTAACTTACGATTATCAAGCATGGCCACTAATGACCACAAAAGAGGACACCACTTAAGTTTAAGCTGCTTATATTTTAAGCAGCGCGAAACGAAATGAAAGCAGAATCAGCCAATTGGAAAATTTTAAAAATATATACGTTAGTACTCAGCACTGCCGAAATTGCAAATTCGTATTTTATTTAAATTTTTGTTTTGTGCACCCACAAAACTCAAACTATTGCAACATTTTGTGTGCTGCAGCACCATGCAGTTCAAAGTTTAGTCCGCGTCATGATTAATTATTTAAATTTTCCATAATGTTTAAATGCAGCCAGTGGCACGCAAATCGTTTGCAAATATTGGCTAGTCAAGCACTAGTTGTAGCGTGTGCCGTAATTGCTGACATTTGAGCAAGGCCGATGAACGGCACCATTAAAACGCTGCTCGAAGCGAGCTGAAGAGTGCTGTGCCAAAGAGTAACTACAAAAGACCAGTGCATGCTTGCGCCGCAGGCAAGTGTAATGCAGTTTTCAGACTTTGTGTCAATGTGATAATTGCATTTGGCAGCATGCAATTGCAACTCAAGTGCGCAAAAATTGGTCTCATGGAGGGCAAGTAGAATAGCACTAACAGCGCCCACACTTGCAATAGTGCTTTGGCAAAAATGCTTCTGCAAAATGGCCGATTGAAAACTTGATTATATGGGGCTATAAGCATGATGAAAAATTTGTGCATGCTCTTTCTCAATTATGACGCTACCTTCAAATTGAAATAGGAATAGAAAATAACATTCAGATAGAGTATGTGAATAGAAAAACTGAAAAGTCAAGTACTACCACAATTATTTGAAAATATTAAATTAAAACTAAACTGAAAAGTCAGCGGTTAGTTATGCCACGCAGTAAAACAATTTGCTACAAAATTTGTAACGCATCGACGGAGTGGTTTATATGCTCAGATCCCTCCCAATCTTTTCATATTTTTTAAGGTATTATTATCATATATTTTTCGGGACCTATACTAAAACGCCGATATTATCATCATAACCGAGCTACTCTTTTTTTCATGCATTTCTGTCCTTCGAACACAGGCAACAATTTAAAAGAAGTTGTTGAGCTACAATAAGATATTTGTTCAACCGATTCTTTGGCAAATGTTGCATCAAAGCTTGGCTTTGGTTGAAATCCGAGGAATATTACGTTCAAAGCTTTACTCAAATTTACTTACATTTGCCTACCTTAGCCGTTAAAATTCATATTTTTCAATGTAATTATTTTTGAAATCAGAGCATCTGGACATGAATGAGAAAAGCCTCGTGTACACCTCTATGGTCTCCACAGAGGCTTTAATGCACTATCACCATGATATCATTTAAATTTTAAAAGTTTTCAGCAATAAGTGCATATCCACAAAAGCAATCTGTGCGCCAAAAATTGTCATGCTTGGGGCAGAATCAGCACCTATATGGTCCGAAACCAGGGTTGCATCTCAGATTGTGTGTTGCACCGTAACCAAATTAAATTTTTTTATCATTCTTCAACGTTTAAGTAAGACATTTAGAATGCCTATTCTGGCAAACCTTTAAAGGTCGATTCTAGTGATACATATATTGGTCTATGCAGAGGTAATGCTTAACGTGAGGTCTGCTGAAGGGCTAAGCATAAATTTTACTCTGAAAATTGCATTAAAAATTGCTAGACCGATATAATCGCATTTTACGGCAATGACATTGAATAATAAAATTACATTACATAAGAAAATATTTGAGAAGCCCAACGGGGAAGCAACAGAGGAACTCATCACTTGGAGTATTGGCTATCATATTCACAGGCAACGTTCATCACACTGCAAGGCTTAGACTTCAAAAGTATAAGTCCTATGCTATGTTATTCTGGACTAGCACGCATTCATTTGCACCTCTAATCACTCAACTCAGCGAGTTTTACTGTTATAGAAATCCAAGCACATTTTTATCCAGTTTATTGCAGTATTAACTAGCAACTTTAAGGATTTGTGTTGCAGCAGTATTGCCAATATCAAACATAACATAAAAATCCTAATAATTTAAACATTACATTAGCGCCGTATGTGCAACAAATATAGAAATGGTATTACACGCCCAAAGGAGTTGCAAGTCTCTGCANAGAAATGGTATTACACGCCCAAAGTAGTTGCAAGTCTCTGCACAGCATGTTAGGTCATCTGAAATACTGCGCTGGCATTTAGAACAATTGTTTATGGTGTACATTGCACCGTGTTGGTCTCAAACCAGCACTTCTTTTGACATGCATGTGCATATCATTTTCCAGCGAGTGTTTCGATTGCGCAAACACAAAACAACACGCATTGCATTGCCGGTTTATTGCAATTATTTGCCCGTGCTTATGTGCTGCTGCAACTCCGACTCTCTTGGTATTCACTTAAGTATCAACTAATCTGTTCCCTGTGGAAAGTTTACCTGAAGACCGACAATAATTTTCGCTCATTGCTTGGCATTTCGTGCATGTCGTAAACATTACTGCAATACTCATATATATGGCGTTATACTCGTGCCACTCAACAATACGCTGGAGAGCGAATACATTGCAATGCGCACTGGCTTCACTCTAACTTTATACAACGCGGCAGTAATGATAAAAGTTATGTGCTGTGCACGTGCAGCTAAGCTCGCCAAGCACTGCTTGCGCGGCTACATTAGTGTATGCTCATATGTCCACACACATGCACACGCACAGTCATAGTTCATTTGGAAATTGAAAACCTGCAATATTTAACTTGTTTCAGTACGTTGAAACATACACCGCTGACTTGCTGCCTATTTGATTCCACGTTGGGTGGCAGCAATGTTTATGGTCATATTTCCATTTAGATAATGTTTATGTGACCCAAAATGTTTGCTATGCAGCTGCATATACGCCAACACGCTCATGCATGAATTTTAAAACACCACGGTTTCGATCGAAACTCTATTTGTTACCAAACACAAAACAATATTTTGCTGTGTGCGATGAAATCAAGTTAGCAATAGCAAGTGCTCAATAAACATTCTTTTTTACGGCACGAGTTGAACAAGTTTTTCACGATATGCTCAATTAAAATGCAATAACATCAACAGTTTAAAAATGCAGCAGAAAAAGTGCTTTTGCAATCAAGTTTAAAGTGGATTTTCAATTGCTTCAATTGCAGTTTTCCGATCAAGCACAATTAGTCTGGCTGATGCACAAGCCTTTTTGGCAGCATAGGAAAGCAAACTCAGCAGCTACAACTTAATATACATTTAAGCCAAATTTAATATTCTTTCATAATTTTATTTATGCTTAAATTTATCTTTATTATATACACGTCACAAATGAAATTGCCAGAGTGCGTATTAATGCTGGTCAAATATTTGTAACACCCAGAACAAGGGTCCAAAAACNGATTTATTCTAAAATTTATCTTTATGATATACACGTCACCAATGAAATTTTCAGATTGCGTATTAATGCTGGTCAAACATTTGTAACACCCAGAACAAGGGTCCAAAAACCTATCAAAATTAATACCGATAGATCAGTATCACCACAGTAATTTATTTGTTCTTCCGTACGTCCGTTCCTATTCCAAAACTAAAAACGAAGGTCTTGCCGTAGATTAATAAAATTCATAACAAATTTTTAATGAAAAAATGTTAGATCAAAGTATAAATTTGGTTAAGATCTGACGAATATTTTTAGTNATTAACAAAATTCATAACAAATTTTTAATGAAAAATGTTAGATCAAAGTATGAATTTGGTTAAGATCTGACGAATATTTTTAGTACCTCCAGTACAACATATAAGCCTACTACTGTCATCAGCAATAGTACTAAGCGAAATTAAGCGAGTAATAAAAGCATTTAATTGTGTTTTTAAAATTTCCTTCATAGAACAAAAATTCAAGGTACCTTCAGTATGCCTATAAAACTCCAAAAGAGCGTCTATGCAGAATTACCCGCAGTTATCATTTAAAATGAACAAATTTTCAATATTGACTAGGTTTAATCTAATAAATGTGTAAACGATTAATGAGCTGGATTGCTTGTAAATCAAAGGAATTTCCTTCCTTCCCTAGCCGTATGATGTCACCATAGAAGCTTTTATGGCAAATTAGACATGTGAACATACATATAAATAATGTGTCTACTAAAAATTTGGTTGATTGTAACGGGCAATCCCACTAGAGGCATTACTGCGTAATCATGCATAGTTTACATTTAAATTGTACATAATCCAGTATTAAGTGAACATATGTTTATAATTAATTTGCATATCATTTATTTATTGAAATCAGATACCTTTCTGGCCATCAAAAAGGAGGTTAAAAGAATTGGCCAGAATTAACGAAACTGACTCAAAATAATTTATGCTACTATTTTTATTTTTATTTTTTTTTTCATTATCTAGTCGACCAAAGTCAGCTGTATCCCTTTTACTTGTTTTATATTAATTTTTCTTTTTTATGTAAGCGACGAGTGCTAATTGTTGCTGTGTTTGCTCTTGTGAAAAGATGCAAATTGGCGTCGATTTTGAGTAGATGCACAATTCACCTTGCTGCCCACTTAAAAAATACAAACCTCAATCATCAAATGAGAACTCATGACGTGTTTTTAAAAAATATTCCCTGCAATTACTTTGTCGTATTACTTTGCTCATATTTCTTGACTTTTTTCAGTATGACATGTAAACATGGCCTAAAAATCAAACATGCACTTTGTGTTTAATTTACTACTTCACTCATATTTCTTGACTTTTTTAAGTATTATATGTAAATATGACCTAAAAAGCAAACATGCACTTTGTGTTTTACTTGCTCTAATTACCAAACTTCAATCATAGTGTTCTGACTGACATTTTAATGCGCTTATTAACCATCCGTTCTAATATCGAATCGTCGTTATTGCTAAAGTGCCGTTGTTCTTTAAATTACCAGCATCATGCATCAGTTCGATTGCACGATCCCTCTAAAGCCATTATTTGCAAGATCACCTTTGAGTCTTTTATCATAATTCCACGACCCTCAGGGGCTAAAAATTCTTCAAAAGTTGCTGAAATTTGGTAATGCAAAATTTTTTCCTTCGCTTGCTCAAATTTAATTGAAACTGGTTCTATACTCTCTAAGGTACTAATTACCTTATATAAACATTAAAAAATTTTTGAATTGAACGTTTGAAAAAGGAAATAAATTTTGATATTCTAGCCATCGATACAACATTTAGCACTCTGTGACAAGTAGTTGGAAAAGTTACAAGAGCTTCCGCAAAACTTAAACCTTCGATAAATTAATTGCGTTCATGTCATTGTAAGGTTCTGAAATTGGCTATTGAAGTATTTTCTGGATTTCATCATAACAGCATAGGACTGAAAAAATATCTGTCCTTATATTGCTACTGTTTAAGAGAAAGACTAATCTTCCAGCATAAAGAGGAGGGATCTGTTTTTTGCCAAGCTTCAACAGAAAGTTTCCGAAATTCATTCTGAAAATTAAAAAAAAAAAAAGATTTTAACATTAAAATCGATATTTTTACCAAATACTGCAACGCNAAAAAGATTTTAACATTAAAATCGATATTTTTACCAAATACTGCAACGCACTTATTCCAGTGCTTAATAAGATTCTTGAAATATTTTAACATTTGATTTGCAGTTTATCAAACAGGCTATCTTCTATTTTTCGCTGAACTCAGATTGACTGTTTAAACGCGTTCATCGAATCGATTTCTTGAGTTCACCAAAATGGAAGTTGCTCAAAGCCTACTCAGTCAAATTCGGTAATTAATGAATGGTTTTGTTTGACCTCAAATGTTCATGAGCAAAGATGGCACTTTTCGAAGGTGCGTTATCGTGATGGCAGATCCACAAGATTTTAGCGGGGAAATTAAGTATTCTCCCTGTTTACACTTTGGCATTGTAGAACGAATTCATGATGCCCAACATCGTTGTAACTCATGAAACCTGTATGAACTGTATTTGTTTTCAATTGAAAACGACGTAGTTTTTTCGGTTCAGGGTCATTCGCTTCAAGTCATTGAGTCGATTGAAATCCGGAAATCATTTCATACTAAAGAAACCTCCTCCCTGCTCCAGCAATAATCCTTTAATTTTTTGCCATTTATTCTTTTGCGAAGTCAACGCAACTTTTCCATAAAACTTAAAATATTTGGCACGAGCTTTGCAACAGCACGTCTGAAGCCCAAATTATTAACCAAAATGCTTTTAATGGGAACCAAAGGCAATTATTCATTTTTTTCTGTTTATATTAATGCGTTTTGAACACGACATTTAATCCACACATTTCAATCACATTTATAGACTGAAAAACACGTTAACAGTGACTCATAAATTGAGCACTTTTAATTTTCTACACATAAAGTCTAACCTGACGCAAAAAAAGGTTTTTTTCCACTTGTTAGATTTCTAGTAAAATGTCTAATAAACTGCTCAATCGGCACTAAATAACTACAAACAGTTTGTTTTTATCTGCACACACTTTTTAAATTCCGCTTGTTTTGAACCGTTCAGTGTGCTTGCATGTGTATTGCAAGCAACAACTAAAAATGCACGTATTAGCATTTCAAAGTTTACAAAACATTCAACTGGAAATTGTTGTTAGCCATAGGGCATTGAAACTCCACTTGCAAAACTTTAAACAAATGCAATTGAGTTTTAAATGTACAACCACAGAATTTTTTTTGCTTTTTTTTCAATTTACGATTTTGCTTGATATTTGCTGAACAGCAAACAACTTTTGCATGTGCAGCACACAGAAAACAAATTAAATATTTGCTCGAATTCTATAAGGTTGCTTTATTCAGCAACGCACATACACCATGGCGTATTATTAACTTAAACGCATTAGAAACTAACATAAAAATCGACAGTACTACCGCGACCGCAACCACGAACGAAAGCTTAAAAATCAATTGAAATGTTTATGGTGCAAAATGTTATCTGTGAATCTCTTTATTGACTAAGCCTCTTTGCTGCTTATTATTATGCATTGAAACCAAAAAAATATAAAAAATAAGTATCAAAATAGAAACAACAGCGCAACGGTCCCTCCACAGCACACCCAATTGAATTACACCCCAAAAAACTGGCAATAGTAATACAATAACAAAATCAGCTAAAAACAAATGCAAGCGCAAAAGCATCGAAAAAATTAAATAAAACTCGCAACGACACAGGAAACAAATTCCCATGAGTATTGTTAACGTGACCCTATTGGATACATTCAAACAATGGCGCATCAGGAAACATGTGGTTGATGGTTGTTACATTGCTGCAACAGCACAAAATATTGCGCATACACTGCGAGTGCTTAGACTGGCAGGATATGCTTTCAGCCGCCACAGGCCCAAAGCACAATAGCGACAAAATAAGCTCGCAAAAAATTAACTTTGAAAAAAGAAAGACACAAACAAGACAACACAATACAAACAATGACATTGTTAGCAACATGGCAAAGCCGCACCGACGCCAGCTAAAAAAAGAAAGAAAGAAAAAAATCTTAATGTAGAAATAATCTACAAAAGAATGGCACACCACAATAGAATGAAGAAAATTTAGAAGCATAAAAAATAAATAAAAATACGTCAAAGGAGCCCGTGCTGCCGCTTTCTACTGCTTCAGTTTAGCATACAATTTCAAGTGTCTGCTTGCCTCAACATTGTTGCGCTTACCTGAGCGAATGATATGCATGCAGCTTCAACAGCTTAGCAACCTAGCCAGGTAGCATGAAAAAACACGCAACCAAAGTGTTAATAAAATATCAATTGGCTGTTTACCATGCTTTTCAGGCATTTTAAATGAATTCGCAATTGGTGATGCTGTCAGTGATTGCATGTCATTTAACGATTCTAAATTTGAAAAACCTTTTAAATGCTCTTGATTTAGAGTCACTTTAGCAAATTGAAAACACTTTTTTCAAAAAATTCAAAGCATTGCACCAGTTTAAATTGTTGCAAGTCATTTGCTGCAATGGGTATGAGAACAAAGGAAAGTTTTACAAAATTCTCAGCATTTTCTTAAAACATTTCTCCCATAATTAAAATGAATACATTTGAAAATATTTAATAACGAAATATTCATGTTCACACAAAACATTTCAATGCCGCCTTTGAAGCACTATAGCAGTTGTTCCTTCTTTTTCAATGCCTACTTGCTCAAGACAAATAAAAATTAAATAGAAATATAAGGCTGACAGTTTAATCATTCCGCGCGCTAACTCAATTACTATTAAATCAACAATTTAAATTATTCAATATGAATAACACAAATTCTAGGAAATATTTTTCATGGGTATTATACAGCTCATGATTTCATCGTATGCTCTGTTCGCTGTCGTCGCAGCAAGGGCCAAATATAGTTTATTAGATTTTCCACTCGAAGCCACCCTGTGCTTGCACACCTGATTTTGAAAGCGTTCATGCTTCAACGCCATACAACAGAATATGAATAGCCTTGAACTACTGTATGTGCCATTCAAAGAATTCAATGAATTAATCCACGAAGCACTTACTATACTGAATGCAGTTAGCTCTTTTTTCTTTTATTTCTGCAGAATAAAAGCGTTCACAATAAATTGGCATGTGCTTATAAATTTTTCAAATTGTTCGAGTTTGAATTAAGCAAATATCACTATGTGACTTTTCATTCAAATTACCTATCGAAGATGACGCTCTACAACTTACCAAATGCACTTCTACAGTGGCCTACTCAGTACAACTCATTTCATATAAGCGCCCGTTCGTATCTGTTGCTCACTTTAAATCAGAAAAGTGTTTTCTAGCAAATTTACTAAAAAACAAAATTTCATCATCCAAACGTTTACTGTCATTGAATGTTGGAATAATTCTAATAGTTTTCAAACACTCTTGCACAAAAATTTTACAAATCATAATTCGTAATTTCAAATTGTTTCCTTGAATTTCGCTTTTTATGCATGTCAATTGAGCGTTAGCATTTCGATTAGCACTTGTGTTTTGTACGATAATTTTGTTCATTGAACATCACCGAGCTGATATATACCAAGGGTTTGTAACATTAAAACTTCAAGAGAACTGTCAGTTCGTTTGGGTTTTGTATACACAACTGTCATAAGCTGGGGAAGTGGGAGTTTGCTTATTAAATTTATGTATACAAGATGTAACAAATAGACATATACAATAACAACAAAAATACAATTGAACAATATCTGTTTCCCCATGCAGCTGTTCATTAACATAATAACGCCAGTAATCATTTTTATAATTTTTGAATGAATGTCTAGTTTTCTTGCAAGGTGACTAAATTTTGAGAAAAATAATTTTGATAAAATTTAATTTTCCAACGCATGAAAATAATAAACAGCAAGAAGACGAAGGTTTTACCGGATGTTTAAACGCCCATGTCTCCTCGATAATTTTATCGATCGACGTCACACCAAATGCATTTTAAAGATTAAAACTTTGCCTGCAATTAGGCTTCTAAGACTTCCCCGGATTTTTGTGGGAAGTATAGACTAGTGGATTCCAATGTTTCACACATGTGGTGTCCAGTAGATTAAAAGTTAGCTAAATCCATGCACCAATTCAAATTATTTCTCACAAAACATAGGTTTGTGAGGCTAGCTTAATAAGAAACGAAAATGAAGTTAAAAGAATAGACACAATTTTTTTTTTTTTTTTTTTTTTTTTATTTTTTTTTTTTTTTATTTNTTTTTTTTTTTTTTTGACAATGAATGTGTATTTTTCTTCCAGCGCATCACGCAATCTGAAAAAAAACAATTTTGTAAAAATATAATTTTATACCAGGCACACAGAATCAGCAGAAAGAAGAATGACAGGTTTTAAAAGATGTTTAAACCCCCATTTCTCCTGAATACCTCCACTGATTGTGTTCAGAATAGTTTTACCAAGGTAAAAATTCTTGCTAAAATTTAAGAAATATTCATTATTGAATGAAAAAAATATAAATAATCAATCCCTCTATAAGGCATGTTTAGATAGAAATGGCTCTAGTTCACCTTGAATTGAAAGGCGAGCACATTTACTTACAAAAACAATTGTTCTCTTTGTTTGCCTTATACCAATGTCAAGGAGACGTGTATGTAAGTGCCAGTTTCAGCCAATTGTCAAATTGATATTTGATAT
>JXPQ01003689.1:38317-70642 GCA_001014675.1 Ephydra gracilis
TTCAATGGTGTTTTTTTTTTTTGTACATTATTTACTCAATTATGAAATATTGTATACATGATTAAGAGCTTTTCCAGATCAATTCGAAATAACTTTATGTTTTATGGGTGGTCCCAAACTTATTCACTGATTCAAGTTCTACTGCAAATGCGAAATTCAATATCTTCCATTAAAACCAAGGGTTTGAACATTTATTTCGCCGAAATCAAAATTATGCAATAATTCCGATGAAAGCTAGAATTTTATGAAAACTCAAAGCATCGTGAAATCTGGGATAAACTTCTTTGCTACGCACCTAACTCTTAAAACCCTGCAACAAAATGAAATTAAAGCAACTGGCAATGAAGTTACCGGGATTTATGGTAATTTCAGTGATTTCCAGAGTAAAAATGCTATTGGAGCTAACTTTAACTTTCACGCAAAATCAAATCAGTAAATTCCAATGAAGCAACTAAGCATTGTAATCATGTAAGTGGCATTGGAGGAGACAATAAAATTCAATGGCAGCTTTCCGAAAACACTGACTAATTTGCCTCGTTCTCGAACTTTATTCCGTTTTGTATAAAAAAAAAATCAGCAGCGAAAGAATTAATTTAAAAACAAGTAAAAAGGTAACAGCGGGGTTAGGTGGAGAGTATAATTTTGATTATTTCATAAGAAACAACTAGGTGGTTTAAATTACTCTGGATTAATTTAATAAATCATCACAAATTTTTCTTTTCTTCATCTTTGTAGACCATATAGGTGTTTGATTTCAATAAGTCAATATTACGCTAATTAATTATATTTATTTAAACTAAACATTGGAATTTTATAAAATTTTACCGCAACTTATGCATAATTAAGCAGAAAGGTGGGACCATATAGCTGTGCTGGAGCTACCCCTAATTTTCATCCAATCAATCCCATGTTTAGTACACACATATCTGTAAATTCACTTAATAGTGGCATTTCGTAAATATATAAATATAACTGTGCGTATTTAAGTCATTATTGGAGCCACAACGGTCTAATGGAGGTACCTCCAATTTGGATGCAATCCACTAAATGGACATGGCTTAATCAATTCCTGTCATGATGCTGATCATATAGGTCGCCGGACGTGTGGCCAAAAGTAAAATAAATTTTCCTAATTTCATTGGCGACGTGTATAAAAGTTAAAGGATTTGTTGTTAAAATTATTCTCAGTCATAATGCTAATATCAAATAATCGCAAAGGAAGTCATCCAAATAGCTTACATTAAAATTAATACTTCGTGAATCGATATGCCGTTAGCGATTTTTAGTAAAATTAAAACACTAAATTTTTCTTGGAAAGTAAAAATCATTTTATTTATCATGCATCCAATTTTATATTTATGCACCCAATCTTAATTCGAAAGAACAAATAATTTTACTTAAGCTATTGGTTATCGGTAGCTTCACAAATTTCCTATTTTTCAAGCAACTTTGGATTTCACGCCAACTTAAAAGTTCATTTCTTAAAGTAAACTAATTACTTGCCCAATTTTCGACGTGCTTGTAGGAATCTAGGTACTGTGTTGTCAATCACTGGCGCATCGACGAAAATAGATGGTAGACAGAAGGAGCCAAGTCTAGCGAATACAGTGGCAAAACAGCTTTCAGAAAATGTTTTTGATTCTAAACTAAAACAGTTCTGCAGTGTCTGCAGATGCATTACCATGGAGCAAAACTTCCTTGCCACGACTTCTGGCTCATTGTGGTGGTTTTCGAGCAATGCCTGCTTCAAATTGATGATTTGCTATTGTCAACGATCTCTATTAAGGATTTAGGTCATATAAGCTTGTGGCAAACCACACCTTTCTTTTCCCATAAGACACACATCCTTGTCTTCTTTCCCAATCTATCTGGCTTTCCAATCGAAACGACCCATGATTTTTTCGTTTAGGATTTTGATCGGACTTTTATTCAATTCATGTGTCATAAATTCTCCAAACTTTAAACCCTTCCCATTACCTTGAAACGGTCAGAAATATATTCGTCTAAAACATTTAATAATCCCGGAATTTTTTCTGAATTAAATTCGTCGTCATCAAATTGTATAGCATTCCTAACAAAAAAAGCATTGTCTGTGAACAGTTCAAATATCCTTTTGCGTGTTGTTTCTAGTAGCGCATATTAACCAGTTAACTGCGTAATTTTTTTTTCAAATCCTTCTCACATTGCGTAATTAAAATTAAGCGAGGAGGATTTATCTCGACTTACGCAACACAAGTGATTCCATAGTAAATATTGTGAAAAAAATCAAAACAAAGAGAATAAGATTTAATTTTTATTACATTAAAAAACTAAAATTAATTTTAAAATTTAAAGAAAATAAAATACTACTGCTAAAATTAAAATAAGTCCAAAAATTCATGAGTGACAGTAACGTGATTCCTTTCGTAATCCATTTTTTGAGCAAATGGAACATTTTCGAGTTCGAAAAGGTTTTGTTGATGTATTCGGTATATAGTTGGGGCAATGCTATCATAAATCAGGCCTATTTCTGAATGTTAAAATCTATACAATCTTTACAGCCGTTTGCAAATCCTTTCAAACACTTGAATTGATAAAAAACAGGTAATCTAAAATAATTTTATGAAGCACTGCCTCTGAAGAATTTTCAAAGAAATTTAATCTATAATTTCCCCTGCAACTACGTATCTAAACCACGATTCATTGGTATATTTATTTTGTTGATTATTTAAGTACACAAAGTTTGCATATCATTTTATAGGCAAGTAAGGTGGTGCTAATAAGTAACCACAACAATTAACTTAAATTACGAATTTACCCTTATTACACACTTAATCTAAATAAAAGGAATATTTATTTCTAAATGATACATGCATTAGATTTTACTAAAAAAAATTAATCTAATCTTTCGGGGACGAGTTAACTCGTCTTACGCGGTTAACAGGTTAAACAAATTCTGCGACAAGCATTCTATGCGACTCTGCAATATTTTTATTAAAATTTTCTGTCATGAAATATGACGTTATCTGTTCAATGGCTTGATGTATACTAAAAATTGTGTATATACGTAAAAACAAGAAAATAAAGAAGAACGAGCATTATGTTCTCAATAGATGATCCATATCGGGACATTTGTATCGCGACGCCCAAGTTGGTATTCGGTCTGACCACGCATGCCTGTCACTTTCTATTCAAAATTCCCTCACCGTTCTTAAGATAAGATAAAATTGACATGGATTATTTTACTATCGATGAACAATTCTGATCAATTTCGTGAATGCCCCTTATCATGTTATAATTTTGTTAATCTCGTCATAGCCTGTCTTCCAGAAATTGCTAAAACCTTGTCTATTTCCGTGTTTTTAATGATACATATTCAAATTTTGAGTAAAAAACTCATTTTAATGTTTTTATGAAGCCATCGGAAATGGCTACAATTATCGATTCCTCTCAAACACCACTCTTTTCGGATTTGGAAAATACTTCATTTGTTTGTGCAGATTGTGTGGTGTTCGTTTGTCGTTTCGCTTTAAAGCTTAGTTAGGGCCTTTTCATGCATTACCTTAAATTGAAAATAATCGCTCCAAAATATCATGAATCTTAAATACAAGCTCAGGCGCGAAACATAAAAAACTAATTGAAATTGAAACCAACATAAATTTTTTTATTTATTAAAATTAAATTTATAGGTCTTATTAGGATCTCCTATGTCCGGGAAGATCGGAGTGAAAATATTTAGTGAAACGTTTTTTTTTCTAATTCGACGTGTGATTCAAAATTTGTTGCCACTTTGATGACGCTTATTTCATTGTTGCCATATGAATCATAAATAACTGCATTATTTACTGCAAAAAATTACAAATGATTCATAAGAAGTTTAGAAAATTGATTGTTCATCGAAAAATAAATGATGTTGTTATTTTGAAAAAATTGAAGAATTGCAATTTTATATTTCTCCTTTAAACTCGAAAACATAATGTTTTACCGAATCAGTTTGGCATAAATTACATACATGTTATACAAACTGCTCAGTAAGAATGAAACGATCGCTTTTTAAAATATATATAGAATAGACCATAAGGGCATTTAACTTGGTGTTCTAAAACTTCTCTTAATTTGAATGGCCGTGAATCTGCTGTACAGTTTCATTAGTTGTCTGTAAACAGAACTGCTTATCTTATCTTGATTTCCATTTTTTTATGTAAACATTTCGTAATCTACCTTAAATATTCATCTGTAAAGGTCGTATACAAACATTGAAAAATATTTCATACGCCCCAAAATGTGACAAAAAATGCCGAAAAAGGCCGACTGCTGTCATATCAGCAAATCTATGCAGATTAACACATTGATAATAGTAAAGAGGAAGTCCGACCACGTTTACGTTAACTTGTTAATTAAAGCACCAATTAATTTTGGTGCGAAGAAAAATAAATAAATAAAAGCAAATGAAAAATGAAAAATTAAAAATTAAACGCTTTTAATTTCCTTTTCATTAAAGTCTTGTATTCGATGTTGTATGCCGATGAAAGTAGCGAAAGTGTTAAATTTATTTGAGTGGCTGTGCTTGGTCAGCTTATCACAACAATTCAGTGCCCCTTTTTATTTCAAGCTAACTAATGATTTCGCTAATTGCTGTTGAAAATGACTGGGATTGTTTATTTATTTAAAAATTTCACGATATTAAATTGCAAGAAACCATCATTTTGCCGAATGTTCCAAATTAAAATAATGAAAGGTGAAGGTAAAACGGCCATCAACCTCAAGTGTCATAATAAAAACTTCAATTTCATTTGACTCTGGTAAGTGACAGGTAAATGGCACTTTGGGGTAAAAATAAACAAAGAATAAAAAAGTTTGTATTCGTAAAGGAAGACATTGAGCATAAAGTACTTTTAGACATGTGATTTACACATATACCGAATATGAATGCTTCAACGCTCCCATCTCCCAATTCAATTCGAAACAATTTATGCTAACATCGCTGTCTTTGTATTTTCACCTTAACCACTCAGGCATATTTCATTTCGTCGACAAATTCTTTATTAAGGTGTACAATTACTTGTGTCTAGACTTTTATTCGTTCGTTGAACACCACTATTGGCAATGCTTTCTTCTAGTTGCGGAGCAAAACCGTAAAGTTTTATCAACAAGCATTCATACTCTATACATATTCTGAAAAATATATACATATTCATTGAAGCATGTGCTACAAGCGTACTTTCTGTGCTTTAGTATTTAAGGAAATTATCCTCCAAACAGCTGAAGTACCTGATGATCAACCTGGTCCATTCGATACCAGCAACTACGTCAGTTTGTTCAAGGCATTCTCATGTTCAATGAATTCCCATTTTTGAGATGAATATTCTTGAATATTCCTGTATTAAGTAATTATATTGATTGCACTCATGTGTTTTTAATATTGCCTAATGTATTAATTTCTATTTAAACTTATACTAACATCATTTTCATTTTCCTGGCACAAGTAGTCAAAATTAGTCTGCCAATTGGGCGAAATCAGGAAAAGTAGAAGTTCAACTCTCGAATTCACTTATGGGTGGTAACTGAAGACATAGATCTCTTCGTCTTCCCTTTTCAATACTAAGATAAGGACTATGTAATGTCTGTCCATAGAGTTTCAAGAAAATGCAATACACTTGTCTTATCAATGAATCAATTTTATATTCTCATCATTTGCAATTAAGAAAACAGTAAAAAGGTTATAGTCGGATTAGGCCAATAATAAAATACTCTATACTAAAGCCTTTTTGTAGACCACATACATGTCTATTATCAATATTTAATATTAATTAATGCTTCGCACATTGATTACATATGTTCACTCAATATCAAAATGTCTTAAAATCAAGGATGTATAGTTCTGTATAAGAGCCTCTTGTGGGACCACAAAGTAGCTCTCATTTTCGTCCCATCAATACCATTTTTGTTCCACACATTGATTACATTAATGTTCAATGTATGCTCAAATTTCGGAAAATTTAATTGATAGCTGTGGGTTGTACTTCATTAAAGCCTATACAGCAAGGCAACCTGTTGTATTACGTCCATGTTCACTCAATACTGAAATTTCGTAGAGTTTAAATGATAAATAAGCGTAATGCAATATTAAACACGGTATTGGAAGTATCTCCGATTTGCAGCCTATTTTTGTACACCAATTGATTATATTTATTTTAACTGTACAATTTGTTAAATTTTATGAATAAGTGTTCGTAATCCTGCATAAATTTGGGAATGTATAGGTGTACTGCAGGTACATATGACGTTAATTCCACGGTGCCCAGTCTTGGAACAGGGTTCCATTCCCTTATGTCAGTCTGTAATTTTGAATAAATAGTTGTACTGGAGTTACCTGCTATATTGGCCTTTACGATTTTAAAAATTCGACCTAGCATTTTTCCATGGATTCTGTGTACTAAATTAAACTTAAACTCAAGTCTTTCTTTTATGCTTTTGTGTACTGGTGGACGGATATACACTGCCAAATCAATTCCTCTGGTGATGCTGATCATATTGCTCTTGGTGTTACAAACGTACGACCAAAACTAATGTANCTGCTATATTGGCCTTTACGATTTTAAAAATTCGACCTAGCATTTTTCCATGGATTCTGTGTACTAAATTAAACTTAAACTCAAGTCTTTCTTTTATGCTTTTGTGTACTGGTGGACGGATATACACTGCCAAATCAATTCCTCTGGTGATGCTGATCATATTGCTCTTGGTGTTACAAACGTACGACCAAAACTAATGTACACCAGCCTTTTGCATTCGCGACGTCTATAGCAAATATTTGTGGCAGTCCATGCCACATCCAGCATATCATAGAACATGCAATCATAGTAATTATTTGAATTCAAAAAAGAAATTTGATTGAATTTTATTAATTAATTTAGCTAAATATCCCATTTTCTCATCATATTCGTGTACCTGAGAATTCTCTAAATTTTTTTCCCACCATCCCATTTGTCAGAACCTCATCGATCATATAGTTTCAAATCTGTTGCAAATTCGTACAATTTCCTTCATGTTTGTGGCCATTTCGGATTATACCGCATAGGTAAAACGGCGGTACCGCTGATTATAATTAGCATTCATATTTTTATTGAACATATTGATCATATTTATGTCAAATCAATTATGATATTTCGTTAATTTAATTAATGAATGTGGGCCAATGCGTTTAGAATCCTTTTTTTTAGGGTAAAGTTATACTGAAGACATCTTTGCTTTTCAAGTAATCATGCTCATTTTTGATTTACTCATGGATTGTACATATTTAATTCCAAAATTTTTTTTAATTCTATCTATGTAACGGAATTGTGAAATTTTATTGAAACACATACATTCTTTAGGCAACAATAGCCATCAGACCCATAATTTTTGAAAAATTTGTGTATCCATTTTTTTTTAGTATTTGTTTGAGGGCAGACGGTCAAGCATAGCTACGTAAAATCTTATGGTGCTGTTGTTATGGGTTGGCCCTTAATGATCACTAGTTCCGAACATTACAAACATATAATCAAAACAAAAAAAAAGGGATTCTGAAGAACTACTGAAACTGATAAATCCGGTTATTTATAGAAAACAAAATTTAAATATAAATACCTGCATACCCATTTCAAAAATGTCAACAAATTTTAACTGCATGCATTCAAGATGATAAATACTGCATGCAGTNAAGATGATAAATACTGCATGCAGTACGCGCACTGAAACGGTTAACGTATCGGATTCTCCCCGATCATCAGGGTTGCAAAAACTACTCAACTTAAGAGCAGCCTGTTATACGGCTTTGCAAGTGAAATACTTATAATTAGACTTACAATGCAAAAAGGATGTGCATCACTGCTTTAAACTCATCTTGGCAACAGCAAATCAATCAATTGCATACGCTTCGATTACAATGTTCAGACGGTGTCAATGTGTTTGAATATTTTAACCAGCCGGATAATTTGCGATTATTAACAAAATCTGTGTCTTGTCTTACTTTGAAAATAATAATCGCACTATGACCAAGTTCCGCAAATCTGTTTAAAATTTGCTTAAAATTTAATAATTAACATGAACAAAATTAATTTATGGCTTTGATGAATTATTCCGCACATGTTGTAAGGCTTGCATAAAAATCAAGGAGCGAACAATGCAATGCATCATGCCAATATTAAAGCTATCAATACATTTAACACTTTGAAATTTGTTTTTCTTTGCAGTACAATTTATTACTATTATTTTGACCATTATTGCGTTATATCTTTTATAATTACTTCAACAATTTTTATTTTATTTGAATGGATTGGCAGCATACGTAAGATTGCATAAGTGGCAACGTCATGCTGTAGGCTATTGCCGCTGACGCGGGTATAGTACTGTGAGTGTGTGAATGTGCCCAAGTGCTTGTGTATCACCGCTAATATTTGCACTTGCGCTTGCACACAGGTGCTACAGCTTGCTTACAAATTTATTGTCAACAATCGATTTTGAGCGCTATGTGCGTAACAATTACACGTAGTGCTATGCATGCCCCACTTATGGGTACATTATTATTTAAAGCACACGCTTATAGCGTTAAACGGTGTTACAAGGTAATTTATTTTATTTTGTTTTTGTTGCATAGAAAATATTTCTTAAATTCATCTGAGTACTGCGGTTTTTATCAAGCCTTTACCTATCAAAATCAATTGTTCCTCTTCACTACATATCAGACAAAATTGCCTGACAACTTTCAATGTGGAATGTCCACATTCATGTTTAAAACAGTACGATTTAGCAATACACACTTGTATACATGGGTTCGGGTACCAAATCGGAAGTTCAGATTTGTTGGAAATACACAAAATTATTTAGCAACTAAATAAACATTTTGGCAAAACACTTATGAGGCCTAACTATTTTATTCTGAATAATTAAAGTAATTTCAAAAAATGTGTTCTGTATGTTCTTGAATCTTCCATGTGATTGAAACACTTTTTATTATTTGAATTTGCGTTTTTATAAACGTCGCCAATATAATTGGCAAAGCGCATATAACTTACTATCAAAATGTATACAGATAAGACCAGCGTCACCACGCTAATTGATTTAGCNGACCAGCGTCACCACGCGAATTGATTTAGCTGTCTTGGCGTCGATCCGTCCGTAGACATAAATTAGAAAGAAGAAAGAATCTATATTAACGAAATATGGTATACATATTCTATTTAGATCGAAGTTTGAGTTTGGTTAAGTTCCGAGCAATAAAGCAGTACCACCAACATACCTTTTTACTTAAAATTATGGGCGTAAGTGTATAACCGTTTGAATTGGTATTTTTGAATAAAATTGGTTAGGCAATTAAACCATCTAACCGTGTTCTAAAAATTGGCATTTTATTTTTATTAGAAAAATCAAAGAGACTTCCAGTAAATTTATTTGATGCCAATAGATGCTTGAATGCAGATTCAAGTTTCAGTATTGAATTTACATAAATATAATTAATTTATTTATTAAAAATGGGTTGATTGAATGAAAATCAAAGATACCTACAGTACATCCGTGTGGTCCGTAAAGAAGGTTTTACCCAAAATTAGCATCACATATCATTTAAATACAGCTAACTTTGATTAAAATGGCATATACTTTCAGTAAACCTATGAAATTCAAAAATTGGAACAGCAGTCAGTTTCTAAGGCAACAATAAATGCCTCTTTTCGTTCACATTCACAACTTATCTAAATCGCATACACTTTTTCTTCTAAGAGAGAGTCACCCTATTCTTTCTAGAAACAGAAAAAGCCTTTGTTAAATTATTCAATAATTATTTTTGTATTCGACCGTATTTCTCTTAATAAATGGTACATTGCCTTTTATCGTTTTGACCCCCATCGCCGTTTGTGTAAGCAAGTTCATATAAGGCAAGGTACGTGACCGAAAGTCACTGAAGCAAACAGAATGGAAATGTGAGAAGTGCTCATGTACTTCGAAGTTAATTCTACGATTCATTTTCATAATTAATTACAATTAAGGTTTAAAAAAGTGTAATTGGGTATTATTTTAATGAAGGTCATTATAAATTTAAAATTTTTGATGATCATACAAAATGCGTCAGTGTGATGTAAAGTTTTTTAATTCACATATTGCTTTGATTTCTAATAATAATAATTTTATTTTTTTGTATTACAGCTTCCCCGAGGAGCGGTATGGCAGGCCCTCCTCTTATTATGTGTGGTGCTCTTCGTGAATGGTGAGTACTTACTTTTCATTTAATAAACTTTTTACCATGATATTCTTCAAAAGAACTATTCTTCTTTTTATGTTTATCAGTCTATTGATTCGGGTATTGTAGGTCTGTGCAAAACATGTGCTGCATAAAAAATCAATTGAACGATTTCCACCTACCTTTATTGATCACAATACTCTTAGTTTTAATTGTCTGTATTTTATAAATTTGAAGTCGAATTCATTTATCTCTTTCCTGGACTTCCGATTTTTATATTATTCAGTAGAAATTTGGTATTGTAGCATTTTTCGTTATACACTTTTCGCGAAATTCGTTAATAAGTACAGGTATCTCCAATAGACATTGCACTCCAAATTTGAAATTTCGAATTTTTACGTTTTTGCAATAATATTCCATATTTTCACCAACATCTGTCCACTTAAATGAGTGCAATGTCCACTTCTTTCATCGGTACTGATATTTGTAATTGTTGTTATGTTTTGATAGTTCCATGGTATTCTCAAGTTTGGATGAAATCGACCATTTACTTCAGGTAAGTCCCACATAATTTTTACCCCGGGATTCTCTGAGTTTAGCATAAAAGCTAGTAGATTCCCGCAAGAGTCTGAAATTTAATGTAGCAATGCTGTCTTTATATTGCTATAATATTATTGAACTAATGTGAAATCGTTCAAGTTATTTGGCATTTCACATACGCATTTAAAGATGAAATTCTGTTATTATTGAGTTCAGGTGAAAGCCACATAAATTAATGTTATCGAAACCCAATTTATTTTCGTCTTTGAAAAAAACATTATCGATACTACACTGCATGTAACGTTAGGAGCACCCGCTTAAGAGTTAAAATTGGCCACTCAAATGAATGTCTACACGTGGATCAAGAGCAGTGCCGGTATCACGAATTTTTTAATTTTAAGTATAACGGGTGTTTCATGCTATTGTTAAGTATCAGTGCCAAACAAGCAAATCAATTGACTGAAAAATAAAGGTAATCAATCAAGTTCAATTATTAAGAATTATAGAAAATCTTGTAACTGCACGATGAATGACTAATGTGCAGTAGGCAGTCGGTTTTGACCAACTTATGACTCTCCTTTTTTTAAATTTCAATGAAGAAAATAATGATGTTTAACTTTGCCCAATAATTTCCAAAATATCTTGATTGGATGAAAATCAGAGGAACCTCCATTCCACATTTATGAGTCCAATAGAGGCTTAAGTGCAGGATTACGCATGGTTAGCATTTAAAGTCTATGTCATTGCATAATTGAGTGAACGTAAATATATTCGATGCAATTGTCGACCATGATCTTGATTGGATGAACATCAGAGGTAGCTCCAGTGCACCCATATGGGCCCCATACGACCTTTAATACTGAATTACGCATAGTTTTCATTTAAATTCAATGAGATTTCACAATCAAGTGAATATTATTTATAATCAATGAATATGCTCGCAGCTTGCGTAGTCCTATGAGGATTTAATGCAAAATTACACATACCGTTCATTTAATTTTTAAAATGTATTGAATAGAATTAAATTTACAAAAAGGAATACTGTAATGTTGTGAAAATGTTTTTAATTTTTATTGCTTTTTTTTACATTTATTTCGTAAATCTGAAATTTAAATAAAAACTAATTAAAAGAAATAAAGCTTTTGTGGCTAATTTTTCGATAGTTATTATTTTGAATGGACACTTCAGCATCAAAGATGCCTAAAATTCAATGGATTCCTGGTGAACATTCAAAAAATGTTGAATTTTTTAAAACAGAAAAACATTCGCTCTTCAGTTAAGACTAATACTCGCAATGTGCTTGAAGTCCACAGCAGGATGTTAAAATTCAGCAAAAGCTTTTTTCGACAGTTACCCAGAAACTAAACAAAGCATCATAGAAATATATGTTCAGTATGCTGTAGATGCTATAAGAATTATTTTGTAATCCTTTAGCTAACTTAATAGCTTATAAATCATCTAAATTAACTTTATGAAATGAGCAAGTTCACAGCAAGAATTATTGGTACATTACATTTAGAATATTTTCGTATTTTTCTGAACTTTAAAGCTCACCTATCGTTTCGTAATCATATTTAAATAGTTCTAAAAATTACGGTCCATCGCGTGAGATTCACACGCACGAATGTTTGTGCATTACGATTCATAACCGATTGGTAGATGAGGTCGCAAAAATTGCTTTATCGGTAGTTTCATGTGCACCTTTTAAACTTTTAATGGTCACGTTGGGAATAGGGAGTACATTTTTTATAATTCATTTTGTTTGACTTAACTATTTGCCGAAATGCATATTGGCTGAACTCCGAATGGGAGAGCAAAAGAAATGCATACAGTTATGCAGGACCGCATTTCAACTTCTCTGTCTTGAATTTTGTCGGCAAAAGCAATGCATAATGTTATGGGTGTCCGAATTAATCAATTTTTTTTTTAATTTTTCGTAAAGTTTATGTCTCTACGCCAATCACTTCCACTTTCTTCTTAAAGAATATGTGACACTGCTTAAATGGTATGGCTTTGTCGAATTGTTGGCAAAACGTAGGATGGATATAAAATTAATATTGAATATTATATATCTTTAATACTGTGTTAAGAAATAATTGAATTTAAAACTTTCCAAATAAGAATTTATTTCTTCCCAAAGGCATGACATGATATTGCGAACAATCGTACTTTAAGTTTAATAGGGTGATATAACTTTTGTTCCCCAATTTAATACATCACTGCTTACCCCAATCTAAATGCACAGACTTACAAATATTATACCACATTATACCAAAAGCCTTTAAATAGCCAAAATAAGCACATCAAATCTCACCCATACTTTGGGTAAGGAACGACTGCATTGTTTTGATAACAGAGCAGTTATTTTTATCTTTTATGAATTCATTTTATTGCAATAGTTCCCTTGACAACTATGAAGCTATAAACGGTATTTGACTCTCGGAGAAAGATCTTAGTTTTGCATTTTAAGAAAACCAGAAACTTTCGAGGTCCCTGCAGCATTACGTACGTAGAACTAGGCAATTGCATGTTCAGTCTTCACCTTATGCGAGTTCCACCGTTCGCTTTGATATCAACTATCTTACGAGCTGTTTTTAACTCATCTATTAAGAGATATGACTAGCCTCTACAGCATCTTCATTATATCCACTTGAATGTGTTGATATCGTTGTAGGTTTCATAAATACTATGCAGGAATTAATAGCCATATAAGTAGCAATATAAACAAAAGGATTTTCTCCAAATAAACAAGCTCATCTGCGGAAAGTGTCAAGAACTTCAAGTTCAACCCATGAACTGTTTATAAGAAGCTCAATACATTAATTTCCTTAAATGACTTTCATCGCTCAATTTTCATGTAGAATACTTTAATTTAATTTTAATTTTGGCATATATGCTTTTATACCGAGTTTTGATGTGAACAAATGTATTATGATGTATGGAACGCTCTTCGTTGAAAATAGCAAAGCCTTTATAACAATTTTTTATATACTTCTAGATTCTTGTCGATCATCAATGCACTATTTTCGATAGTTTGATATCTTAATACCAATAAGTATATGAGGATTAATCGTTCGCTTGTTTTATGTTTTTTTCTTGTTATTTTAAAATTCTGTTACTGCGCTTTGAAAGGATAATTAATTTTGTGCTTCCAAAATTTGTGCAACTCAGTCTTGGGCAAAAAAAAACTGATGCTAATAATTATTTGGTCGAATTTGGATACGAACTTATTTCTTGGCCGAAGAACCAGGTTCATTCAACTATCGGGCCTCTTGCTTGACTTACTCGAACTTTTTGTAGGATTGTTAGGGAAAGTGGTAACTATTATGTTTACATCTTTCTGAAGCACAATACTGCAATAACAATCTTGCTTACACTGCCCAATCAGATAACTTGGGTTGCTTCTTAATAATGGTCAGTCACTTCAATACAATATCCTGTGCTTTTCCAAGGATTTTTGGAAGTGGATCTTATTGTAATTTTGTAAGACCCCGTTTTAATACAGGAAATAATTTTTCTTCTGTTTTAATTGAAGGAACATTTAAAAGTAATTTGAATCTCTACACGATACTTGCTTAATTTCGTTACAAAGAATGAACAGCCAAATTAAAATAAAAGCTCACATACGTAAATGAAGAGTGTACCGATGTAAAAAAAATTTTTTGGAAAGTAGAAATACCCTTTCTTATCTGAACGTAAAATTTTATGAAAAACCTGAGAGATTATTCGAACCTATCAAGGATCAATCCAATCGAAATTTGCCAACATCTTAAATTTGTGTACAAACAGAACTTTAGCAAAATATTAAATTAGGCTGACGACAGTCATTGAAAAATATCCTCAACTCTAAAGTTATATTCAATGCAATCCAAATTGAATTGACAATGCTAGTATTTATGAGAATTCATTGAATAACATTAAGTCTTGTGAGTACTATGGCACGACGACATACCACCACACGTGGAGGATGACCACCAAGTGCAGGTGTACAGGTTTTACATCAAAATCTGAGTCAGAAATTCAGTTCAGATATTATTACTGAAGTGTTCGAGTTTTTGATTAAAAATATATATGAGTCATTAAATCCATAAATAACTTAGTTTGTTTCGGATTACTTAAACAAATTCACTTCCAAAAGAAAATGGCAAATAAGCAATATCGATGATTTGTGTTAATATTTTTTCGATCTCTACATTGTTTTCGATGCTCAGCTGTACAAAAAGCTTCCCAAACATATCAATTCACTTCAGGAATGAAAGAGATTTCTATCGTAAAGCTTCCAATCATATCGAGTGACTGTGATCAAAATAACCACAGACATTTGTATATGAAATAAATTGTTTCATTTATTTCCAGCATAACTTGAAGTTGATGTGTCAGACCCTAAGTCGATCTAAACTTTCTTAATTTTCTTTTGTTGTAAATAAAGATCAAATATACCAGTCAGAAACCGAACTGCTAATAAATAAAAGAAGCTATTTCAATGACACATAGATGTAACCATTCTCTTCTTTCAATTTCCTAACACTCGTTCGGGAAAAAAAAAAAAACCAAAAACAATTTATCTACATAGATTTCCAAAACACAACAATTTATAACACTCATAGAATAATTGTATGTCACTTTGCAGAAGTGCGTTCGGAGGGCAGAGTAGTGTGCTATTACACGAATTGGAGCGTGTATCGACCAGGAACAGCAAAATTCAATCCGCAAAATATAAATCCATATTTATGTACACATTTGATCTATGCTTTTGGTGGATTTACGAAAGACAATCAAATGAAGCCATTCGATAAATATCAGGACATTGAACAAGGTAAATGAAATGCACAAACACACCTAAGGCACTTTGCAAGCAACCACTGAACAACAATAACAAAATGTTGCTGTATCATACAACAACACAGCCACAGACACAGTTTGCAACGAGCCAATATTTAATTTTTTATGTTAACACAGGTGGCTACGCTAAATTCACCGGCCTAAAAACATACAACAAACAATTGAAAACAATGATTGCCATTGGCGGTTGGAATGAGGCATCATCGCGCTTTTCTCCCTTAGTAGCAAACCCTAACCGGCGCCAACAGTTTATTAAAAATATTTTGAAATTTTTGCGGCAAAATCATTTCGATGGCATTGACTTAGATTGGGAGTATCCTGCACATCGCGAGGGTGGCAAACCAAGGGACCGTGACAATTATGCACAATTTGTGCAGGAACTGCGTGCTGAATTTGAGCGTGAATCAGAAAAGACTGGGCGTACACGTCTACTGCTGACAATGGCTGTGCCCGCAGGCATTGAATACATTGAAAAAGGTTATGACATACCAAAATTGAATAAATATTTGGATTGGTTCAATGTGCTGACTTATGATTTCCATTCGTCGCACGAACCATCTGTTAACCACCATGCACCATTGTACTCACTCGAAGAGGAATCAGAGTATAACTACGACACAGAGCTAAACATTGTAAGTGGCATTAATTAATAATTATATAGCACTTGGACTCATAAAATCTTATACTGAAGGACTACTCGATTAAGTTCTACCTAAAAGCTGGCGCTGACCGTGACAAGCTTGTTTTGGGCATACCTACATATGGCCGGTCCTATACACTGATCAATGAGGAGAGTACAGAAATTGGTGCCCCAGCAGAAGGTCCCGGTGAACAAGGTGATGCGACGAGAGAAAAGGGATATCTAGCATACTATGAGGTTCGTGATAGAAATACCAATTTTCCAGGCTTTGTGCTTATAATTCTCCGTTGGATAGATCTGTCAAAATATTAAGGAAGACCCCGAATGGACTGTGGTGCAACCAAATCCTAATGCCATGGGTCCATATGCCTTTAAGCACACACAATGGGTAGGTTATGATGACGAGGATATTGTACGCAAAAAAGCCGAATATGTTGTTGCACAACGGTTGGGTGGTATAATGTTCTGGGCACTAGATAATGATGACTTCCGTGGCATATGTAACGGTAAACCATATCCTCTGATTGAGGCTGCAAAGGAGGCGATGTTAGACGGGCTAGGGTGAGTTTTTCAACAATCAGTTCAAAAAAATCTTCTAATTCCGAAATTTATATTCAAGAAAAAATTAAAATCGAATTTTGAACAAAATATTAATGGAATGTTTATATTCTAGATTGGGCATTAACGAAGTGTCCCGTCCCAGTGCACTAAAGAAACCAACACGGGCCAGAAGTCGCGACAATTCATCGAATGATTCCCGCAACCATATAAGTGGAACTTCAAAAGGTACGGAATATAAGGAGGTGTCACGAAGGCCCAGCCAGAGAAATCGCCCGCAAAGCACAACATCAAGACCACCAAGCACAACAGTTAAGCTAACCGAAGCTGAAGGCTCATCTTTATACATTGGTGGGCGAACAACGACGCCACAACCACCAACAACACCTGATCCAGGCACTGGTAAATACACGAAAGCCTAGATTTTTTTCATCCGTATCACCTAAAGCTCTAATATATGCCCACAAAAGCATCGGACGCAAAATTTAATTTAACTTTTATTGGTATCAAAGTATTTGTGTATTCTGCAATCAAAAATCAGTCTTATTCTGCTTCCATGCTTGATTTCATCGAAACAAAAACTGCGCTTACGTACTGACACATGCTCAAAATGATGTGTCGGATAGGTACACTAACTTTCATTCTGAAGCAAACATTGTTTTTGTAATGTATAAAAATTTTGTAGAGTTGCATACGCTAAAATACAAAAAATTCGGTTAATGACGCTGAAGCGACTCAAGTATATTTTATTCTTCATTGTTTTTCGCAGACTTTAAATGTGAAGAAGAGGGATTTTTCCAGCATCCACGCGATTGCAAGAAATATTTTTGGTGTCTGGATAGCGGGCCATCAGGCTTGGGTATTGTGGGTCATATGTTTACATGTCCATCAGGCTTATACTTTAATCCAGCGGCGGATTCTTGTGATTTTGCACGAAATGTACCCTGCAAAGTGAAGAAGTAAGTACCTCAACTGCCTATGCTGTTGAAACTACAATTCATCTGCTCTAAGTAGAACAACCACTTCTGCGCCTACAAGTGCACCCAGCACTACACCACGTCCAACATCCAGCCTGCGTATTACTGCAGCCACATCACGCACCTCATTCTTCAGACCCACAGCAAGAACAACAACTACGACTCTAGCTCCTGAAGAAGATTATGAAGATGAAGAAGTTGAAATTGATGCAGAAGTGCCAACCAAAGAATCCGAAGAAGATCCAAAAGTGATTAAAGAGCTGATAGAGTTGATACGCAAAGTAGGTGGCATTGAGGAGTTGGAAAAGCATTTGCTGCGGAAGGCCGATGGCACTATTTCCATTAAGAATACTACTACTTCAACAACTGGCTCAACAAACACGCCCTCGCAAATTAGCAAGTCCATATATGACAAAGTGCTAAGTCGCCCAGGCAGCTACAACTCATTCCGCAATCGTTTAACTTCGACTGCGCTTTTGCGCAACAACGTGCCTAGTGTTACAGAAAGCTCCGCACTGAACAAAAACGAGGATAACGAGCGTACTTCTTCCGACAGCTATTCCAAATACTCGTCAGTTGTGCGAAGTCGCCAAGGACCACAAAACCAGGGCCTTGAAAAACTAAGTGAACTTGATGCACTGCTCAAAGAGCCAAAACAGTATGTTACTATACAACGACAAAGAAATAACGCTAGCAATTTGAAGAGCCAAGAGAATTCAGCTGATGCGACGCTTGATGAGCCTGTTGATGAAGAGGAAGGCGAAGTATTGGTTGCCGAAGAAGAAAAAAATATAAACACAACTCGCAGACCGATAACAACACCCGCCTATGTAAGTATAAGACGCACTCGGCCAACAACGACAACGACAGAAATGCCAGAAGACCCAACAGACGATAAAGAAATTGAGGATGAAAAAGCAGTAGCGGTAGCTAAGCAAGAAAAGAAAACATATACAAGCCTTAGTCGCAATCGCAATACAGCAACAACCGAGGAAACAAATGAAGAAGCCGTTTCCACAACTTCAAGGTAAGTGAAGCTCAAAAAGCTATGAACATTTTTTTCTTAATCTCCATTTCTCTATTGTCAAATTAGATACAAATACTTAGAACGCACACGCCCAACAAGAGTAACATCACTGCTACCAAGTGATGAAGATGGTGATGTAGATGACGATGAAGATGACGAGGAGTCAAGTAGTGGTGCACTTAAAACGGTACAATTCAATGCTGATAAAGATGAAACAAAACACACAAGTACAACAACACGCACATATGCGAACCTAAATCGCAGAACAACAACAACTGTTACACCTGAAACAACAAAAGCAAACATTGTTAACAACACTGATTTCGCTAAACCAACAACTTCAACTAGTTCCATTACCACTCCAACAATAAGCCCACTTAACTCTGATATTGATAGTACGACCATCTTACCCACAAGTGAGACTGATACAGAACTAACAAGCTCCCCACAATTCGTTATTAATAACCCCACTACGTCCACAGTCTCCCCACTATTTGGCAAAATTTACGAAATTCTAGAAACTACCACCTCTTATCCCAATGACTTACAATACCAAACTACAATATCCACTACCCAAACAAGTCCCAATCAGGTAACGACCCCTGCTGGTTTAGTGGAATATCCTCAAGATATAACGACATCAACGACACTGACTGACTTGAAAGTAGCGACTTCGACTGCAACGACCAATGACAGTACGGACAGTGACGAGGCCGAGGTAACAGAATTCAATAACTCCAAATTTCAAACACCAAACAAATATAACACAAGACCCAGAACAAACCCAACCAACAACACAAATACCAACCACAATGCCAGTTCCGACAAGAACTCCAGTAACAATGCTAGTCCTATTTCTAATAACGAAAGTAGCAATGTTTTAAAAAGTAATAATAGTGCTAGAGTTAGTCTAAATAAGTACTCAATTGGTGGTAGACGACAACAACAGCTGCAAAAGGAACAAGAACAGCTGCAAGCACAACAACGTAGTAACACGCAAAATCGTTATCAACAGAAAACACCCATTACTGCAACAACATCCAGAACAAATAGCTCCGAATCAAAAGCTACTAATCAATATGTTGGTAGCGTATCTAGTCCAAGACCATTCGGGTATCCACGTAGGCGTACGCGGCCCACAACTTCATCTTCGACAAGCACGACAACCGAAGCAGCTGTCGCTGAGAGCGAAATTAATTCTAATCTTAAGAGAACACGCTTAAATGCGCAAAAGGTGAGTTACGTTAGTTCCAATGATGATTTGCCAACAAACCCAGGCAGCTATCAGAGCACGAAGCAGGGTAATCTTACACAAACGCATGCAATTAAAGTAGTTGGTGATAGCGGTACTAGTCAAGTAAGTCCTGAAATAAATAAAAGTGCTAGTGAAACAGTTTTAGACTTAAAAGAGTCTGAGGAGCAGTTGACACAACGTACATATGGTTGGCGCAATCCAAAAAATACAGAAAAACAACAAACAAGGCGTAAGTGGATAAAAGCTACAGGAGTTCAGTCTAGCCAACATGCACGTGGTATTATTAGGGATCAGAATAATAGAAAAGAACTCAAAGATCGTGTAAGTAAACTCAGTAGTGAGGGTAAAACAGAGCAGGTAAAGAATAATGGGTTTAACATCAATGAAAGCGGCAAGGGGTTAATGGAAAATGCAGCAGATAGTACCGCAGATTCAGTTCAGGACAGCAATCTTATCTATCGTTCACGCGGATTGAAAATGCTTACGGAAACGGAGAATAAATCACAAACAAATGATTCGAAATCAACATCGCATCTCACACTCACTGTTCGCACCAACTTCAAAACAAACGACGATATCTCCACAACGTCCCAATCTGGCCAAAGCAAAAATCAAGTTAAGATAGTAGAACTAAAATCTGTGGAGAACTCAAATGGTAGTGCTGACGATCAAACTATTCAGCTGCAAGAAGCTTCTCAAAAAAGTGCTGCTGCTCATATCCTGAACCAAAAGAAGCTTGATACTGAGTTTGTGGAGAGCACAACTTTGGCAACGGCTGACGAAATGGAAAATAATGCCGCAGAAGTATCTGATGAAACAGCAGAAATATCGTTTAAGTCTAAAAGCAATACAGCTAAATCGGAACAAAGTACTGATGAGAACGTTGCTGCCGAAGTTGTCGATGACACTGTAGACTTGAGTGTAAATGCTGAAGATGAAAGCTTAGTTGTCGCGACAAGTTCACCAGCAGAAGAAGATGTAATTGAAATAGCCAATCAAAAAAATGATGCCTCAAAGACGAGTTTCGCTCTTTTGCATCAAACAGCACAGCGTACATACGTCAAGCCACTCCTTGAATCTCAAACGATAACAAAAGAAAATATGGACGAAGCTATAATAGAATCAACCACATTAAGTACACCGCATAATGACGATCAATCAAATTTGGAAAGTACCACACTAGCTCTTGCATCACTGACATCCGATTCCAAAAATTTTATTGCAGACACAACATCTACAACAATGAATTCAGTCCTGGATTTAGTCTCTGCAAGTAGAACCATTGTTGAATCTGATTTACCAGCAACGACAGTACCACCTTTGCCATCCACATTTGAGAAAGACGAGTTCAATGGCCAAACAAAATCTACAATGACCTATGCAAAGGCAAGTAGCATCGAATCAAACTGGAAAACTTATACGCAAACGCCGGTAACTTCCACAACCGAAGCTAATGAGCCTAGCGAAACAACAGATTCGTTAGTTCCTAGTATTGATAATGAGGACATGAATAGCATCACATCTACTGAAACTACAACAGAAGCTTCACTTTCACCTACAATTGCTTCATTAGAAGACAATACTTTAGCTTCAACTGAGCAAACAACAACGCGCACTTATGAAGGACTTTCTTCGAGTACTACAAAAGGAGCTTCCGCGACAACGGCACCAATCACAAAATCGAACATCTACTACAAGGATTCCATGGCTCAGCGTTCTTTCAAAATAAAAAATATCCAAACTACAACCGAAGCTTCAACAAACACTCCTGAAGACACAGATGAGAACACATATTTTCGAAACACCGAATTTACGACTATGTCCACTTCTATAACAACAGATTCCAAAACAACAAGTGCTGTTTCATTGGAAAGTATTGTAAATGACACATCAAAAACCAACGCTAGTTCAAGAAGACGTCCATTTGTCGGGACCAGCTTTAGAACAACGACGCCCGTACCGACAGCAAATGAAACCGAAACCCTAACAATAGTACCAAAAGAAACAAACGTACGGTCAAGTTTACCTAGCACCGAATCGCGACCTAGGAGCCTTTTAGTAAGAAAAAATTTTAATGCGACAGAAGCCTCTTCGGAAACGGCAATAAATGGAAGAACACCATTAACGAAAACTGAAACAATACGAAGCTCTTTTATCAGCAATAGACTTAAAACTTCAACCCCATTGCCTTTATCAACAAAAAATGAATCGACAACAAACGAAACTAATGTAGAACCCGTTCCCAAAGTTTTAACATTAGACAATCCAAATTTAAATATTAGCACAATTTCCCTAGCCTCAAATTCTTCTTATACTGCGAATAATGAAACAGTTCCACTTGATGCTGACCCACCTGAATTGCCAGCAGCTGCCAACACAAATGAGCAAGCAGCAAAGCGAACTTTCCAACGTTTAAATTTCCAGACAAAAACCACAGTCGCTCCAGCAGGAACATCGAAACTCGCAGCAACATTTGATGAGAAACGGCGAAGAACAAATCCTTCCACAGAACAGCGTAAATATGCAAGCACAAGGTATAGAACGACAGCACAGCCATCACTTTCAAAACAGCCTGAAACTTCAGTAACTGGAAATGAACTACAAAAAAATAACGAAGAAAACAATCCGACCTCCACCGATATTAAAGGAGATGTTCAGAAAACAACAGCAACACGCAATTCATCCTTTCGCTCCTTTAATACCGGCACAAACAAACAAAAAACCGTGCGTCGCATTCAAACGCAAATAGCAGAAGAACGCCCTGCGGAGTATGAGTACGTGTACGAGGAAGTGGAAGGCACAACTACGACAAAGCGACCTATAACACGAAATCGTGGCTCAGTGCGATTCCAAAGCAACGATCTTTCGTCGCTTTTGGCATTAGATTTTGCTGCAAAGGTAAGAAAAAGCGAGAACAACAACGTTTATGTGGTGAAAAAACGTCGACGCATATTAAAGAGACCACGTGTTATAAACGAGCTGGAGGAAAAAGAAGAATTTGAGCATGAAAAAGATATCAGAGGTGAAACTGCACACACAAGTGAAACACAATCAACAACTACTACAACAGTGGCAACAAGAAGACGTACACGTCCTACACGTCCCGCTCCAGTTTTTCGGAGTACTTCATCTCTAACGGTGGAGAGTACTTCAAAGGAAGATGATTTAGAAAAGGCTACACAAACAAGCATCTACGGACGTCCTTTTCAAACTACCCGTTTTTCAACAACGGAACCAACCACGTCGACTACAAGAAGAGTTTATAATGACAATAGACGCTATCCGGTTAGAATAAAAACTACTATAACAACAACAGCACCTCCCGTACTAGAAACAACACTAGCCTCTAACAAAGTGAATTATGAAAATAATTTAAAATCACTGCAAGAGAATATTGTAAGTGAAGAAGTAACTACAGTAGCCACAACTGATGAGCCAAGTACGTCTTTCAATGAGAAGAGCACGGTCACGACAGTCGGACCAACACTGATGAGTGGCCAAACAAGAGAAACAGACAACGAAGAGGAACCCCTTTCGTTGCCAATTTATCATCGTCGAAAATACTATCAATATTATAAAGACTCACCCGTAACCTACATCGAAAAAAACACAGAAATAGACAAAAGTAGAACCCGAACAAGCACAATTGATATACGAAAGCAAATTCATGATATCTTCAATGTAAGCGAGAAACATTTGAATGTGGACAGTGAACGTGCAGCCCTGGATCATAAATTGGCAATGGAACAAGCGCGTGAAATCAACTCAGAGCTCGGTAATTTTTTAGTGCAAGCCCCCGTGATTACTGATGCTTTGTATGGTAATCCGGGGCAAACCAAACTCGTTAGCTCCGCCGAAGAAGTAATCGATGAAACAAAGGCTGTCAACGAACTAGAAAAGCACGAAATCAGCGATGAGCTCGTTGCAAATTTGAATAGCGTGTTGGAGGCAGCGGGCTCCTATCGTCAAGGCAAGGCGTTCAAAAAGAGCGAAAACAAAATTGAAAATGAAACGGTAATACCCATCAATACCACCACAGCAAGCATATACGCCGAAACGCCGACTGTAAACGTACGTGTACTAAGTTCCGAGCGAGTAGAAGAGGATGCGAGACTGCTGCGAAAATTCATACCTTCGAAACGTCTACGGACAACGACCGAATCAAATGAGGTCAGAGCAAACACTGAAGCAATTACACGTAAATATGGTGGTACAAATCGTTTCAGTACACGAGCAAGATTTAGAACCACCACTGCAATCCCCACAACCGCAGTGCAGAGCAACGATATTGAGGAGAAGCAACGAGCTGATGCAGAAGTGACAACGCGTCGATCTTTTGGACAATACAATCGAAATAGATTCTCAACAAAAACATCAACTGCACCACTTGAAGAAAGATTAAAGCGCCCAAACCCGGCACTCTATCGCTTACAGAATCGCAGTACAACATCCAAACCAGGAGAAAGTGATGAAGATCTCAAGGACACTGATAATGAAAGCACGACAGAAAAGCCGAACCGCCGAACATACGGGGGCTTAAATAAATTGCGATCAACAACAACAGCAAAGCCATTAGCCACAGAAAAAGTGACCAATAGTTCCACTACCAAACGATTCTTTACAAATCGATACAACGCTAGATTGCCTACAAGAAATAAGCTTCCAGCGACGTATGGAATTGCTGATACAAAGTCCGCCACTGAATTGGAAACGTCGACACATAATAACTCCAAACCGTCAAATGACCTGGACGACAAATCTCCGCAAGTCTCAATAATAGAAACTTCCGATGCTTTTTCGGAAACGACCACTACACAAGAATGGGAAGGTACAACAGAGGGAACGGTTCAAGATTTAGAAAAAATTATGGCAACTCTCAAACCAGATGATAAAATAGAAGAGTACGTAACAAATGACTCTGATGATTTGCTCAGGGATTCAGTGACAGAGAACGTAGATTTAATAGAAACAACCGATATGCCTTCTGCTACCGAAATGGCTGAAATCGGTTTACAAACCACTGAACAACCAGCAGAATCGAGTGTTGAAGGAGTTCAGCGTATAATATCAGAGACTACTACTAGCGCATCAGGCATCTCTAGCGTACCATCAGGTGAAGCTGGGGCAGTGCAGAACAACCCTAATAGTCCAACTATTAATGAAACAGTAAGCAGCACCCCAACACCAAATATTACTGTACAGAAAATTGTTACACGTCGGCCTTTCAGTACACTGAATCGACAACGCATTACCACAACATCAACAACAGAAGACAGTAACATTACTGATAATGACAAAAATGAGGATAAAGCAAAACCCAACACACTGTTGCGAACACGTCCATTAGTGAGCACTACCAGACAACGTTATCGGCCCGTAGTAAGAACCAATAGTACAAAAGAATCACCCACTGATGAAGTAAATGAAACGGTTGGAAATGAAGAGGCCTTGCAAAATGCGCAAAATGAAGAAAATGAAATCAAACCAGAAAACCAAAAACAACGCATCACAACAATTGTACGCCGTCCATTTGAAAGTGTCATTAGGCAACGTTTCAGACCAACCGCAGTGAATAACATCTACACTGAGAATGAGGCAAATACAGAAGATGGTAATGTCAATAATCTACAAAACTTGACACGGACCTTCACAAATGAAAATAGACAACGCCTTCGCACAACAACTGAAAGCAGCATCCAAAAACCAACAAGACGGACATTTGGTGGATTAAACAGCCAGCGCTATTCTACAACTACAGCTGGGACCATCGCAAATGAGAACGATCTTGATGTACTTGATGATAACATTCCTGAAAAAGTGGAAAACTTTATCAGCACTCTTGAGGCCAGCACACGACGTAGCTATACAGCACTGAATAGGCAACGCGTGCGCACTTCTACCGAAAGTTCGGTTTCAGCGGAAACAACAGAAGAAGCTGAAGATAGCAACACCCATCAAACAACAGGACGTGGTTTTGCAGGAATTAACAGGCGACGCTTTTCTACAAGTACAACAGCAACTACTGACGAGAACGATGTAGTTGAGGAAAACATTGTAGACAATACTGAAAACCCAAGCAATACTGTAGAGAGCAGCACACGTCGCAGCTATGGGCTAAATAGGCCAGATGCGCGCCGAACTACCGAAAGTGCGACTGAAATCGAAGCGAATGAAGTAGCAGATACGTATGCGGTTGAAAAAGATGAAAGCATTCCCAATACCACCAGACGTACTTACGGAGTACTGAATAGACAGCGTTTCCGAAGCACAACGTTCAGCCCTCCTCCGCAGCAAGACGAAGATATCGAAAGCAATATTGAAAGCAGCACACGTCGCATTTATATTAGCTTGCAGAGACAGCGATTGGGTACAACCACTGAGGCGGCAGTTGGGCCCTATGATACAAATACAACACGTCGGGCGTACACAACTTTAAACAGATCAACCTCTTCACCTTTAACTACAAAGATAATCGGCATTAAAGACGAAACAGATTTGGATGAAGCTCAAATAGATGAGGATGCCGATGATACAGTGAGCAGCACAACACATCGTACATATGCACTCTTGAACAGACAGAGATTACGCACTACCACGGAAACAAATGAAGTGCTGTTGGAAAATAATGAAGTTGCAGCAGAGAATCTGGTTGATGATAGCAATAGAGGCACTTTTCTGCAAACTAACCGACATCGTGCATTAGATGAAGCCGATGAAAACACAAGGCGCACTTTGCTCAAGACAATACAAGATGATCGAACTAAAGTGGTTCCGCAGCGGCTTAGTCCAGCACTGCATAGAAATCTGTACGGAAGAGGTCAGCAAATAGGTACAGATCTAGAAGAAAATATCACTGAAGATGGTGAAGATAGTGAAGACTTGACAGAGAGCAGCTGGGACGCCACTACAACCGCAAGAACAAGTCCGAGTTTGCAGCAGCGTGACCAAACTCCAACTGAGGAGAGTGAATATAATGTAGTGAACAAAAAGCTTAACTACTCATCAATAGTTGGCACCCCACTGAGTCTGCAACAACGTGACAACTTTAATAAAGCTCGCTTGCCAAACACTGGTAATTCTGACGAAGCCAGTGAAGACTATGTGCAGAATTCAAATTTAGTTAATGACTTGCCACACCGCGGTGATCTTGCCAATAGTAATAACCTTGCCGTACAGTCACTAGTTAATCAACGCAATAAAGTTAGTCTTGAGGAAACAGGTAGTCAGGAAAATGAAGGCATAGTAGATACAAAACTAAGCGTCTTAAGCGTATTAAGCGAAAATGAGACCATGTCAACTGAAAATACCATCACTAATAATAATAACGCACAAAGCACAAACACTGACACTGAAATGTTCACTAACAATATCAGTTTAATTGGTAATCGTAGTTTTACTAATCTAAACAGCACCGTAGCCAATTATAGAAATAAATACACGAATAACAACAAAAAATATTATAATGAATTTAACACTAGCACTAGTGAAGTAAGCTCTGAACTAACCACAACTGCGACACAAGCAATTAATAGCATAAATATTAATGGCGATATTGAAAAGCAGCAACAACAACAATTTAACATAGTTGATAAGCAAAATGTTGTTGCTGATGATATTGATAAAGATAGTAATGAAGTTGATGATGAAGTTGATGAGCCTTTAGATGCTAATACAAACCAACGTTTTCAGAAATATCAAAATATCCGTGCAAGAACAACAAAAACACCAACAACTACCTCAACAATAAACAAGTCTGACACTAACCAACCAAACAATACATTTGTACAAGAATCCATGGCCGAACAGGTTAATAAATTACTGGATGACAATCTGCTAACAATTTCCACAGAATATAACTCACTAACCGATACTACCGTACAACCACCGAAACTAAGTATACTCGATTATCAGAACAAAGAAAGCGAAAGCACAAAGCAAACTCCGTTAGTGGCGAGCACGACTGAGGCAAGTGAAGCCTATGTAAGCCAGACTCATACGGATGAAGGCAATGACGACCAGTCTGCAAGTTTCACCACAATCCTTCCAAGCGATGCCACAATCGCAGAAAGCACTGATATACCCAACGCACGAATGGATCTTACAAGCACCACCCCGGCAACCTACACTCCAAAACGCATACGAAAAATCATACGAAAATTGAAACGACCCATAAATAGCACCAGCACAACAGTCGTAAGCGAGACCACAGAGACTTTACTACAAAGTCGCAGTCGCTTTGGTTTCAATCGCAGTGCAAACTTAACTAGAGCAGAAAATGCACAAGAAGAAAAGAAGGTAGAGGGTGGAGCATTTCGGACAATCAGTCGCGGACGTTCGCGCTTTAGTCCAATTGGCGCGCAAGCAGTGACAAGAACTGAATCAGACAGCAACGAACCAAATACGACTGTCGTCAAAGGAGCTACCCGAACAAACCTTAGATCAAGAGGAAGGACAACGACTTCAACTGAGAAAACAGTCGAGCAGATCGAACACGAGCGACCAGAGGAAATTTACACTGGAAATGAGGTAAAAAATGAGAGCCATGTCGTCAACAACCATGATTCAAACGCTAAAGAGACTGATAATGAAGGACAGCAAATTATCAATAATAAAGATTTAAGTTACGATGGAGAAGTCATTTTCATGCAAACAGCGAAGGAAAATAGTTCCGACATTACCGACGCAAATACGAAAGTCTCCAAACCGACAAACCGGCCAAGATTAAGAGCAAACATAACAACGACAACAACTGAGAAAGCAATTGAAAATAAAGGTAAAGAAGGGCAAACAGAAAATGTTACAGATAGTGATCTAAACGATGATGATGAACTTATCGCTGAAACGGAGGAAGATGAATATGAGGATGAGGATACTACCGAATATACAAATGTGTTAGATAAAATGGAGCAACTATTAAATAGCACCAAGCAGACCTTATCTAAAGAAGACTCGAAAAGCGAGCAAAACTTTAAAGATGAGCAACCGAGTGCGTTGCAAGCATTAGTTAGTGGACAAATTATAGCTAAAATACTGGAGAGTAATAAGGACGAGGCTACGAATGGTACTGTCATTACTTCAGACGAGCAGAAAGAGAGCAAAACTGAGGTAGATAATTCAAACGTTGAACGAACTTCAATACGTGGTAACTTCCGACGCAAATTAGTAAATAGACGTCCATATACACCAATTAGACCAACGCTGGGACCTTTAACTAGCACTACAATTGCTAGCAATACTGTAAACGCACCACGCAAATATACAAGACGCAAGTTCGGACGTTTTGAAAGCTCAAAGACAGCCGCTCCAACTATTGGCAGCGACGTTAATTCTCGGACTCCTTTTAGACCCTCTAAACTGAATCGAAACAGCGCTTCTAATGGCAGTGCTAACGAGGTGGAAGAAGAAATTGAGAAGAAAAACGTATTACGTACGCAAGCAATACGTCCAATTCTTAGACTAGCAGGACTTTTTAATAAAGAACAGAGCAACTCGCTAGCAAATCCTGTTGAATCAAAAGTGAATGCCCTGGAACACAAACAAAATGAAGAAGCCGATGCCGCTATTGATGATGAAGAGTCGTATGAAGAAAATGCAGATAGTGATGACTCTGACGAGGAATATGAAGATGAAGATGATGATTTAGTGGCAACTAATGACGAAGATGGTGAAAACGACAATGATCCACAAAAACCACAAATACCATCCACTTTCCGTCCCAAAGACAATCGCATACCCACAAGAACACGTGTCACACAATCGAAATCAAGCAGAACACCCTTCAATCAACGATCGCGTTATGGTACAAACTCACCTGAGTCGCCCCAACCTCAGCGCTATGCCAACCCGCGCGCCACAAATCGCCCACGCGTAATTAATCGTCCCGACCGTCCAGTGGCGACTGACTTTGAGCCAACCACACTCCCTACTCCAACTAAACCAGCCCAATTTATTCCGACAAACACACGGTCATACGAGCGCAAATACACGGCTACACCAGATACACCAACTGACAATAACAATAACGTAGATACAAATGCACTAATCGAAGAACTGAACATAGAGGCACTAAATGCACGTAACAAGAAGCTCTTTGACATAAATAGCAAAAAACACACAACACTTAAGCCCAAGGTTCAATTACCATTCGGCACTTATGCACCACAAACGATCGATACACAAGACTCCAGACAGAACACTGAAAATGAGAACGATGACGCCTATGTGCGTGGTGAGGGACAGAACTATGCAACCACAACTGCCACACCAGCCACGAACACCCAACTGAAAACAGCCGATATCACTAATAATGAGCTTCTTTCACAGGAAACATTTGGCACAACCACGTTGCCACCCAGCACCACGCTGCTGCATGTTTTTACGCTCACCGAAGAGGAGGAGCACACCCGTAAGCCACCAACTTCAGCATATGGTTTGATTAGGCGGCTCGTGCCGGAAAAGGTGCGTCCAAAGCATAAAGTTGTCGAAATTAATCGCATTGTTGAAATTAATTCAAAGGAGCAGAAACTATTGCGCCATTCGAAATCGAATCATGAATTTCTTAAACCCATTAGCACTTCGAAACTAATGGTAGAGGCACTGCCGCATATTGAACAGCTCGGTGAGATAAGTGTAGTGAAATATGTGCATTTGGTAGATGGCAGTGAAATATCTGTCGATGGACACAGCACAGTGGCCGATTATACACCGACAGAGGCTAGTATGCCACGCCAAACTGAGTCTCCGCCGACTGGACTATCCTTAGACAACTTGCGTGAGTTTGCGCAATTGAGAGTTGGTCCAGAGTACGTACATGACGAAGTGATAGCCAATATAGGCGAGCAGGCTGCACAGCCAGAGCGTTTAGGTAAGGCACTCGTGCCAGAAGTAATACGTGAGTCTGTTGAAAGCTCCACCATTGCACTGGAAGGACTCTTTGATACAGCGCGTATGGGTAAGGAATTGAAAACATATGAAAGTGGACAGATATTTAATGGCCTGGATACTGATACTAAACCGTCTGTTGCAAATCATGTGCCAATGGGCGATACAACTTTGTTGCCCGACATAGCTAACGAAACAACTATTCCCACTGATGCCAAATCAGAAGGAACAACTGAAGCAACACCAACTACAACAACACCATTGCCTAAATATGTAAGACCAATTGTACCCCTTTTACGTCCTGAATCAAACGAATCCTCACCGTTAGTCATATCAATTGCTAACTTAGATAAGGTAATATTGAGTAAGGTAAAGAAAGCCGAAAGCGAGCGTGATGAAAACGACACAAAAACTAATCCTAACACTGTGACTGTTGAAGCACCTGCCATGACTGACTCAAGCATTGAATTTTCCTCGAAACTTGACGCAGTCGTGCCAGCTCCAGTGCACATCGACGGACATGAAACACAAGGCAATAGCTCGCTGAAAAATGGTGTCGGTGTTGATAATCTCGATGCGGTAGCAAAAGTGAGTGTCGGTAGTACGGTTAGTGAAAGCGTTAGCATTAGCACCGAAACACATGTAGTGCGGAAAAAGAAATCACGCAGACATCATGCCGGGAAATCATTTAAAACTAAAGCCACCACTACGCCAAAAACAAAGGAGAGTGACGCACTCACAACCGCAGCCAGCTTATAAGCCAGCACTAGTTTTAAAGCTGAGCAAACTTTTCCAAAATTTTTACAATTATTTTTTATTAGCATAATAAATTTCTAGTCTTATTTAAAAGGAACAATTTTATAAAATATTTCTGCTTGCTCTATGCATTTGTACATAAAATATGGTTTCTATAAACACATAAACTAAATCAATAATTATTTATATAATTGGCTGCGTTGCTCAGTAAATGTAATTTCTCTAAACTTTTAACATTTCCTAACAGAGCTTTTTGAATCGTTATCTTTTGAAATCGTTCTTGGTCGCTCTGTACATATTTGCGGGATGTGCTTAATTAAAATAAAATGTTTCCCAATAGCCGGTCAATTCTTACTCCGGCTTCGGTTTTAACGCTGTTGCATAACTGGCAAGTCCAGTAAAGCTTTTTGTCCAATTTATGTTTACTACTCACGCCTTAATTTTGCTACCTACACTTAAATTTTTTTCTATTATTATGAAAAATTTTGCCTTTAGTTTTTCAATACATTAAATTTTTAGCCATGTAAGTTGTCATAGTTGTTAATATCGAATATTTATATAAATATTTTTATTAAAACACCAATGCAAATAAAACAAACCTTGAAAATTGTAAAAAGTCATAAATAAAATAATATACCTACAAACGAACTATTC
>JXPQ01003712.1:15539-25954 GCA_001014675.1 Ephydra gracilis
TTTTTACCTTTTTGAAAATCGTGTTGTCGAGCGTCAATGATGGAATATCTTTCACCGAACTCTATTAGTCCTCATATCAAGACGTTTTCCAATATCTTTTCAATTATTGGAAGTATTGAAATAGGCCGGTAATTATAATAGTCGGATTTTTGACCATTTTTGGTCAACTTTTGCAGTTATTAATGAGATTAGTGATACAGGGTGTCAGTAGTTGGGCATGTGCAGCTAAATCCTTAGGTGTCATGTCATCTGTCGCTGATTTCTTGTTGCCATTTAATTTATTTGAAATTGAGAATATTTCCTCTTCCTGTGTATCAAGCAGAATAACTAGGTTAGATAGAATGTAACGCGAATTTTCGCCAGAGTTTTCGTATCTGCACTCTTGAACATTATTGCGTACCTCGTCTTCACACTTTCCTGCGGACCTATCTGCTACCAGCGATGTACATTTTCTTTCATGTTCTTGCATATTTTTTCATCGATGCTAGTTCATGATTTACCGATAATTTCATTAATAATTTGCCATGTTTTTCATTGGGTTATTTTGCACAATTGAAAATTTATTTTTAAATTATTTTTTTTAGCCCAATTGACGTTTTTATTAATTTGATTTCTATTTTCTTGAAATTGGATTTCCGGTCAACATCATTGCGCTTATTTTGCAGTTCCTATACAACTTATCTCTCACTTTAATTAGGTCAACAGTTTCGTTATTCTTCCACGGATTCCGATTTTAACCATTTTGCGGTCTTGGAAAACTTTGGTTTTTTTGTAGGCATTTTGAATACCCATTTAATACTTTCGTAGAGAACATTTGGACAATTAAGCAAACTCTCAGAGCCAAGGAAATTAACTTCTGTGAAGAATTTTTTGGTTAATATTCATGTCAGCAAGACAAGATCATTCATATTAGGTATTTCCTTAATAATATACTCTAGTTAATCTTCAAAAGAATAGAAATTTTCTGTTGACGGGTGTCGGTATATACATAAGATTCGCATTGTAGTGTCGTTAAGACTTATGCTGAATGCACTCGCACGTTCAATTTGGAAGTGTAACGATTTCGTAGTTAAATTTTTCTATTATAAATATTCCAATTCTCAAATCTCTTCTATTTTCGCGATTGACAAACCCAGCTTTGAAGCCAATAATGTTGAAAAGTTTGCATTTTACGTCTTTCTTATTTGTTTCTACGAAAGTTATGACATCTAAAACATCGATGAAACAAATACGCTCTGCAAGAGAAGAATTGAAATTTTTGAACTAATATTTAAATAAAATATATTCAAAGTCGGACAAGCGCTATATGATGCAAGGTGAAACTCGTTAACGTTTGGCAAAGATTTGGCAGGAGCAGGATTTGCTATATTAGACATCCATTTCAATTATTAAAATTTACATATGCAATGTTTTTAGCCAGAATCCTGCCGTCCTTCACCGAAGCATATTTCCAGTTAGCTTCTTTAGACAGCCTTTGGCAAGCCAGAACAATACCGATTTTTATTATTTCAAAAACAATTTTTTTCGTGTTTTCATTGCCACCGCTACTTGTATTCCCGTAGTTCAATTTACATTTGCGTGCTTTTTTCATTAATAATATTTTAGTTGTTTTGTCTGTACATTTTACTACTAGGTTTTTTTTTGTATTTCCTGTCGAAGGAATTGATGACATCGCTATTTGACGTGTTATTATTTGCGGCTTTGGCATTCTGTAAGGCCGTCTCTGGGCTTTAATGTCGGCGCATTAATTATGACCGCATTATTTTCAATGAACATTTGTCCTAAAGAATCAAATCAAACTTCCAAAATATCATTTTTTTTTATGGTTTATGGCACATTCATCCATTAGCTCATCTATTTCATTTGAAAAGTGACATGCTACCTTCGTTCATATATTTTTTTCTTTCGTCGAACATACCTTGCAACTTTGTCGACATCTCCTCAAATTTGCTCATTTCTTCTGGCGTTATGGCGCACATGATTGTTGGATGAAAATTAGAGTTACCTGATTTTAGATGGTAGCTCATCTTCGTGGTCCAAAAATTGTTCACAATCGGCAATTAAATTCAATGAAATCTGAAAATTTGGGTTAAACTTAACATTATAAATATGTCTACTGAGAATGGGCATGATTGACTGCAATCTCCAGTGCAACCATGTGGTCCATAAAGGAAGTACAAGCAAAATTTTCATCATTTATTAAGTTCGATAAAATTGTATAATAGGCTAATTACTAATATAAGCATTGTAAAATTGACATGATTTCGTGAAAATCAGAAGGACCTCCAGTACACCGTTTTCGTCCGAAAAGAGCTTATTTAGTATAAACTGAACAATATTTAATTATTGACATGTAATAAATATTATGAATGAGTCAATTGGATAAAATCAGAGGCATCCTCTATACACCTTTGTAGTTAAAAATAACGATTTTACGGAAAATTAAACAGACTCATTAATTATTTCAACTAACTATTTCGCGTTATTAGGTGAAAATAGTTTTACTTCCAGTACACAGATGCGGTCGAGAAAATGATGTTTTGTTAAAAAATATTTTTCAATTTTTTGACTTCTCTTTTAAAAATACGGTAACAACGTGTATTTCACTGTAAGTCTAGGTCGACTGCAACTGTGGTGCGTCTCTTACATCGTATTTATATACAAAAAACCGATAGGCAACAACAAATTATTGAATAGATTTAATTAACGTTCTCATTTGTGAATTTTGGGCGCTTGAATAGTTGTCTCAAAAGCCACTGCCTGAAAGTATAATAACAAATTTGTTGCAACACATAAACTTTCATTCATATTTCCATTCTTTTTAGAGTTTTATATTTTATTTAACGAACGATTTGTGTTTATGCTTCAATAACGAAAAAATACAAAAAAAAATTACATAAATGAATTTTATTCTGATCTTACAACATTGAGAAAAAATTTCTTTTATAATAATAAAAATTCAAATTTTCAATGTGTAAGTTTTAAAAGCAAAAAGGAATGGCCGTATGAAGCCCTTTTTGTCAATTGTTTGCTTTCGATGGCAGCTATATGTCCGATGCAACCGATATTGAATTTTTTTATTATCAATTATCAATACCCAAAACCTAAGGTTTTCATATCAAAAATTTCATCTGATTGACCTGTTTGTATAGTAGTTATATCTTTAAACAGACAGATTTTACTTTTTTTCTTCTTGGTATAACAAAACATCATTGTGAAGTTTCATCAGGATCNCAAATTTTCAATGTGTAAGTTTTAAAAGCAAAAAGGAATGGCCGTATGAAGCCCTTTTTGTCAATTGTTTGCTTTCGATGGCAGCTATATGTCCGATGCAACCGATATTGAATTTTTTTATTATCAATTATCAATACCCAAAACCTAAGGTTTTCATATCAAAAATTTCATCTGATTGACCTGTTTGTATAGTAGTTATATCTTTAAACAGACAGATTTTACTTTTTTTCTTCTTGGTATAACAAAACATCATTGTGAAGTTTCATCAGGATCTCTTCAAAAACTTGACTTAATCGTAATCATAATTCACATTCGCAATATAGCCAGAAGCGTTCTGTTGGTAAAAAAAGCAGATCGCTCTTGAACTATAATTTTGAATGCGCTATTGAGGTAAAATTATAAATAGTTGCTGCTAATACCACAACAGTTGGGATTAATCTTTCTTTTGATGTAAAATTGTCATAATTTCCAAATTGTGCAGGATTCAGTAGTAAACAGTTTGACGTGATGCGTTGGAGGTTCCGCTATCGAGCTTATTTAAGTTTTTGTTGAACTCATGAAGCTGTCGCAAAATATTGAAAAACTATTATCCAAAAAACTAAATCCAATTTCTAACAATTGGTCTATTTCTGACATCATTATACAGCAAGTATCTCTAGCGATGTCGATTACCGTGCCGTTCTTTGTGAGGATTTGTCGGATAACTTTGACGAATTTAATTGAATTTTCTTCGACAGCTATTCCCGGTTTCTCAAATCTTCGAAAAAACTGTCAATTCATGTCATTTAGAAATTAGTTTTTAGTTTGGTTTCGTTTGGGCTATGGGGGTTGCGTTAGGACGCCCACCCCTCTTGATAGTCCATAAAAAAGTAGTTGTTCCATCGAATGCAATAATTCGTTAAATTACGTATTAAAATAAAAATATATAGTAGAAAAGGGCTATAACGACATTGCAACAATGGATTCAATCCGGTTGTATAAAGTAATACATTGTAGAATAATGAATATTAACTGAGTACGTTGAAGAAGTGTATTTTAAAATTTTATTAAAATATTCCGTTAGCTTAATCTATTTATTTATCATACAGTAATCAGTAATTTTTTATTGTTGTAGACATTTTTTATGTATAAAGACAGGCCTAGAGTTAGGCAGCAACCATGAATTAACAACAATGTAGCTGCTATGGAAGCGTCAGCTAAAATCAACAATAATTGGAACTTATTGTATTAAACGTGCTTGTAGCATGTCATCCTCGGCTTCCTTCGACAAAGCCAGCGGGAACATTACATACCATTGATCGATTGGCCATTTTTGCTGAAAATTTTGTATAAAACCTTCTTACCGTTAAAGGAAATCAAAGTATTTAATCGTATGAATTAAAACTACTGTTTTTTTTATCTAGTTAACATTTTTTATTAAAACTTGTATTTTTCGTATGATATTTGGTGAAACCTCACTCTTTGCGCAATGGTACTTCACAAAAGAACTACTGTCGGATAGAATAATACGTTTCAACATCCTTTTTATTGGGACAAACTCTCTATCTGAATTATTAGCATAATCATCATCCGAATTCATTATGCTAAATATAAAAACTATTAGGGGATTCTACCGGAATAGCAATTAATATTTGCCATGNCACAATCTCATTGATATGTGAGTTTGGTTTGGCAGCCATATGAATAAGACGTGTTTCATGATTTTCGTTAAAATCGAAAAAGTTCGGTAATATTTTATTTTTTTTTGGATGGTAAAATATAGAAGAAATAAAACGCAATCTGGTTGTTGTTTATGCAGAAACTTTGCCATCTACGAGCACAGTTAGATAATGGTTCAAAGAATTCAAATGAGGTCGTTTTTGAAATCACATGATTGCCGCTGATCGAGGAACAAAAGTGCGCGAAGTAGCGAAGCCAGTAGGGGTTTCTACCGGAATAGCAATTAATATTTGCCATGGTAAGTTGGCGATGAAAAAACTGCCAGTTTGATGTTTGCCATGATTCTCGACGATGGACATCGAGTGAATGCGGCTGTTAGTTTCGGAGTAGAGTTTAGAACAATTTAAGCGAGATCCGATGGAATTTTTAGGTTGAATCGGTTGATCAAACTGGATTCATCATTACACGTCAGAACTCAAGGAATAGTCAAAACCATGTATGTCCCACGGACGATCTGTTCCAAAGAAAGTGAAGATACATCCATCGGCTGAAAAGGACATGGGAACGACTTCTTTGGATGCAAAAGGCATGGACTTTTTAAAAAAAGGAAAAAAGATCACTGGATAGTACTATAGAGAGAGTTATTGAACCGCTTCGGCAAAAAGTGAGTAATGAATTNGAGTAATGAATTTCACGGAAAAAGGTGGTGTTTCACTACGATAACGCATGAACACATGCATTCGGATTTNTAATGAATTTCACGAAAAAAGGTGGTGTTTCATTGCGATAACGCATGAACACATGCATTCGGATTTATTGCAGCGAAACTGCATAAATTCCATTATAAATTGGTGCCGCACACCCGTATTACATTAAGAAATGACTCCAGGAAAAACTTAGCTTACTTAAACTTAGCTTACTTACTTAACGTGGAAGGCATCGCCGAGACAGAGGCGTATTTTGCCAAGTTCGACAATTCCTATTTTGTGGAGTGTTTAAAGAAATGGCAGGAATGTTGCGAGAAGTTTAACCTCCTAAAAGGAGACTAATCCGTCTCCATTTCTAAGTCGGGTATGAGCAGGACTGTTGTCAACTAAACAAATACTTTGCTCTCTTTTTTTTAAATTTCGACCGATGTACCAATAAATTTATCAAATATTGAATACAAATAAATGGACGTTACCTTAAGTTTCAATTGACAGAGTTGCGCAACTAACCGAATGGGAGAAGAACAATCAAAATATTCACAAATAATAATTTTATAGCAACAATGAAACGCAGGAGAAAAAATAATTAAAAAATCGGCACCGTAAATGCCAATTGTAACCAAAAGCGTCAATATGGTTTTGAATAGATTTAATCGAAATATCTGATATCGCCGTTGTATCGATGGAATAAGAACCGGTAACATTATAAAATACTCAAATATCTAATATTATAACTTTTAAAATACTTATTAAGATCGCGCAGTTCTTTTGGACATAAAAAGTAGGGGAATTATCACGGAATGGAATAAATAAAGAAAGTAAAGATGTCATCATACTATCAATTATATGTACAATAGATTATTATAAAAATTTAGTGCATCTTAAAAGTTTATCAATGTTTGGCGAAATACTAATTTTTCTCTAGTGATGTACATTATATTTAAAATGTTGTATTTTCAATTTCAGAATTTGAAACTGATATCACTGTTTTCAGCCAGATGTGCTCTTACTTCAAAGAATAAATGCAACTTCAAGATGGCAAAATTTATATATACCTAAATGGCAGAATATATATAAATTTTATATTTGAAAAAAATAATTTTGCATTTGAGAGATTTCAAATCTTTTTAATTTCTTATTAGCAAATTTGTTACATTACAAATAGTTTTATCCCCAGCTGAAAATTTTCCGTTTGCTTCAAAAACACTTTCAATCCAAATCATGAACAATAGTAGTATTGCAATAGTATTTCCTGTTACTTTTTCTTACAGTTTGCTAGGCAACAGACGCACCGAGAGACACACAGGCGAACATAGGTAGATCAGAAGTTCCGGTGATGCGAATCATATACAGTAAAAACATGATGGTGCTTCAAATTATATAAAGTATTAGTTAAGTTCTGTGTCGTTTCTGTGTCAACAAGACACCGGCCCTATACATAGCGCATTCATAGTGACGCTTAACTTATTTCATATTGTCATTGAATATTAATCCGGATTGAGAGAGTACCTAGTACTCGTGAAAATAGAAAACGTGATATTAAGTTAAGCAGCACTTGAATAAATCCATTTTGAGAGAGTGGTGGAAAATACCGCAATAACCATAATCGACTCACAGCTCAATTTAATCTTTTTCTTTTAATGCAATGAAATAAAATTATATATATTCTTTGGGTAATTTGACACATCAATATGTTAGATTGTATTAACAATACGGTGCAAATCGATCATTTGTACTTATTANTGCAAGTCGATGATTTGTACTTATTAACTGTAAACCGAAAATAAAGAAATTTAAAACCAAAAATGGTTGTACGTTTCTGTGCTGTGATAGTACAAAAAATGATTTCATATATGTTGTAGCATTGTTGAATAACTTCAAATTTTGTTGGTTGCAAATATTTACCTCTGAAAATAATAATTGAAGGTTGCTCCAGTTATATTCTGTAACGGAGTTGAACTCCATTAAGTTTTAAATATTCTACGAAAGTTTGCATACCTACTGCAATAACCTGGCATAAGTCTTGGCAATGGAAATCATGCTGCACCCATCTTCCCAATACTTTGCAGTTTGGTGCCAGTTGCGAAATATTTAACTTGCCTGGGAATACCTAAGATTGAAAAGCCTAAATCAGCGTAAATCTCAAACAGCTCGTAAACTCATAATTTTCCTTTAGAAAATATTAAATGCGTGCTCATCAAATTTTGAAAATTGATAAAGCTAATATTCTTGTCGTAAACGAATAATTATGTGTGTGACATTTTTTCTTTCACCCAAAAATTATGTATGTATGGAAGTATGGAACGTCGGATATTAAATTTTGCGGATTTGGTTTCTCCAAGTTAGGTAGCTCGCCAATCGGAATGTAAAGGCAATCGGTGATTTAAAATTCCTGGAACACGCATCAATTCATAGACGTACTGTAACTTACCTTATTCCAGGTTGAGTAATTTTTATTTTTTGCTAAATACTGTTTTAGCACTTCACTTATTAAGAGTTTGCTTTTGCTGGTTCACCATCATCGAACGTTTCTAATTCCTCTGTATCCTGTTGAGTTAAAAGCATTTTAGTACGAAAATAATTTTTTTGCGCTTTAATCAAAAATTTTTTGGCAGAACTAGCGCGTTGCAGCTAAAAATGGTGTTGGTTGGTTTTGATTTCAGATGAGGAGATGAACAATGGACAAGTACCATCAAAGTAAGTTCTATCACAACATGTATATGTCTCATTTGTATTAGCAAAAGGGCGTGTGTGATGTCTAATTACACATTTTACTTTATTGAGGGTAATATTTATTGTTACATTAAAGTTCGTAGAAAACGAAAATCATGAAAAATTTCCAGTCAAGACCAAAAGAGAGAATTCGCCGGTATCCTTGATTTATGAAAAACAGAGAAGCAATTTCGGTATGAATAAATTTCAAAAGCGTATTTCTTCCTATACAAATGGTTCCCGTTAGAAACTAAAATATTACAAATTATTACTACGTATGTTTGGTTGTGGAACAATTGGATTACTTCATATTCTAATGAATAAGCTTTAAAATACAATATACCGATAAGAAAAGATTTAAGAAAAGTTGTATTCTTCGACGAATATACTTTTTTTTTAAATAAATCAAAAATAAATTAATAACAAGTGAAAAGGTTACAGGCGGTGTAGGTCGACAGTATAATACACATCGCTTGATTATCAAATTATAACCGAAGTAGCACGGTACGTTAATTATCGCAAATTTTTTAGTATTCCCTTTTTGTGGATCACATAGGTGTTTTATTTCAATGAATCAATAATACGTACAATTGTTATATTTGTTCACTTGATACTGGAATTTTTAAAAATTTAAATGCTTCCTATGTATGATTAAGCACTAAGGCCTTTATTGAGAGTACATAGGAATAAAACCTATATAGGGACAACTATGTATTGGAGGTACCCTTCATTTTCGGCCAATCAAGTCCATTATCTGTACACACATATTTTATATCTATATTCACAGAAATTTCGTTAGGTGTACTGGAGTTACCACTCATATGTATTCAATCATGACCATTTTTGGATCACGGTTACATATTTTAATTTCCCGCATAATTTTGAAACTTCATTCACAAATAGCAGATGCAACGGGCGTAGTCGGCTTTAACTCGTACTTTTGAATAAAAATATGTATAAATAGGTGACCTGGAGGAACATCAAATAATAGTCGGTTCCTGACCAATTTTTAAACGGAACCTACAATTTTTTCAAAGGATGCGTATACCAAATTTCATTGATCTAGCTTCAACCATTCTTTCTGTTTTTTTTTGGATACGGACGGACGGACATGGCTAAATCAATTCCTGTGGTGATGCTGATCATATCGGTAAACATTTTGATATATATCCCGTCACTGGTTGTGCGTGTTACAACTATTCGAATTTCGTTATATTTATATTTGTCAATTTATTTATCTTTCATATAAGAATCGAATTACCCCGAAAATGAACCACTCGACCCCTATAATGGCTTATGTCTTTGGATAGACCACAATTAAGGCTTAGTATTTCATATTCCACNACGGCTTCCGAGTTATTAGTTCTTTATTGGATAAATTGGCATGCCATGAACAGTACCTTCACATAAAAGTCAAAATACTTCAAAAATGATCAAATTGACCCCTATATTGGCTTATGTCATTGGATAGAGCTTAATTAATGCATACTATTTCATGTTGAACATCGCGGCGGAGCTGGAAATATTTGGTGCTAAAATGGAATTTACAACCGTTTTCGATGTGTACTTTTTAATTAAGAATTGTAATGTATCATTTGGTATATTTTATACAAATTAAAGTTTCATGATTGTATATTATGAGTACTTTATGAATTTACATCAACAAAAGTTTCATTTATAAAAGTGACCATAACCTCATTGTTAATGAGAAATATGACCAAAACCGAACATTATTTTTTGCAGCTGTGATGGCAGCATTACATTTCTTTATAACTTCAAATATGTTGACGTAAAATTATTAATTAATTAATTACCAAGAAAATTTATCAATGAAAATTGGAATAAGAATATATGCCCATATTTATTAATAAAAATTCTAAATACTTGTTGATGCTGTAATACATTTATAAAATATTAATTTTGAATTATTTGATGTTATACGACAGGAATAAATATACCTGAAAATTAATAAAACAGAGAATTTCAATTTACGAAGCAATTTTCAANAGAAGTTCAATTTACGAAGCAATTTTCAAGAATCAAGTTTTATTTATTCTGATATGCATGAGCAAAAATAAATTTCGATAGTGAGTTCTATCAAAC
>JXPQ01003759.1:15812-29416 GCA_001014675.1 Ephydra gracilis
CATTATGAGTCATAAGTTTCGGGAAGCTTTCAAAGTGAGTTCAATAAAATTTTTCCAGAATGTTAACAGTGTTAATTCTATGTATTTTGAAGGTCACGCTAGTGCGACATTTTGGCATGAAAACTCGCCATCCTAGTCAAAATCACAATTACAGTGCTCTATTGCGGCAAAACAATTCAATGCGTTTGCATACCATGGTAGTTGAAGAGAAAACTGTCGAACTGTATTACACTCACATGCTCATTTTTATTGCTATTTGCAGGACAGTATACGTACAACGACAACGACAACTACAATTAATAGTCAAGCTGGAGGCAGTGGCAGCTGTCATTCGTCACGTCGAAACCATTACGTATCAATTGGACCACATTCTACGCTCATGAATGCGCATAACAACAAAAACGATAGCTGTGAAGTTGGCAATCTAGCATTCCATTCAAAGCGGCCACAAATTTCGCGCATCTGCTCTGTCGACAATGGCACGCTCTTTGAGGAAACCAAAGTCGATCGTGCTTGTCAAGATTTCCTTATGGCCGCTTCCAAGAAAAGTAAGCAAGCGAAAAGCGAGTCGACAATACCTGTGGAGAATATACATTCCAGAAAGCATCCAAAGCTAAGGTATGTTACTCCGCTCATGCTCAGTACAACAATAAAGAGCAACTCAAACATTTCAATTTTATATTTCGTAGCTTATTGTCAATCGCAAAGCAAGGACGCCATAATCATTTCCGCAGCACGAAAGATTCAACCATTTAATGCTACGTAGATAGCGGCTTCTAAGTATGAGGCACAGTCCTGTTAACCGTCCTTCCACAAAAATATATTAAATATACAGAAAATAATTAAATAAACAGTTAACGAGTGCAACACATGACTGTGAATTAAGTTAATTTAGTGAAATTAAATGTAATAGCGCTTGGCCTGCAATGGCTAGCGGCAGTCAAAAGCTACTGTAATATTTGTTTTTGTTTTTATTTATAATTTTAATAAGCGTTCCATCCTACAACAACAATTATTTATTAACTAAGTGCTTATATTAGATTCCACCTATATAAGATGTTTTATGCTAATGATCTCGTAAAAATATTTAGACTTTAAGACTTTTAAAAAATCAATTAATTTGGTAAAAAAAAGACTTAAAATGCATCAATTAAATTTTTTTGAATTTGTTAAATAGTTGAAGAAACTTTTGAATAAATGTAAAAAATTATTAGTCACTATTTATGTATACGAATGCATTTATTTTTTTTGTATACTTTTTCTCGCATATAAAATATAAGGCTGGACGGGCCGTTTGGTAATGCATGCACAATCATTGGAAATTATTTAACGCTGCATCACTTATACTCGGCGTCATTACGTGCACCTCAGCTTCTAAAAATATACCAAATTTTTTTAATCTACAGTGTCATAATAGTATTTAGTCATATAACTTACTGCGAACTCCTTTGTCATATTAGATTGCTCGCTGGGAGACGCGGCAAATTGAAAAAAAAAAAATGAAATCATCATTTACGATCATGCCAATGAAGTTTATGAAAAAAGCACGCAATCTCAGATAGTTTTTAAGTCAGTTTTAATGGCGGCTTCCGAGTCCCAACTGAACCCACTCAATACGCATGCAACAGTGTAAGCAACCATTTTGTATTCTTTGCGTTTTGACAGTTGACATTTATTATAAATTGTTTATAATCATGGAGTAGGGCGACATCGAAAATCCTATCGCTGTTGTTGAGCTTCTGAAATGCAATGTGGAAAATGGCGATAACTTTAAGACGTCAGGACCGCAATGCTTGGAACCACTTGCAATATTGGGAATCATGCTGTGAAGTTGTTTCAGCATACTGAGGGAATACGAGACTGTAAAAAATAATGCCGTCCGCGCTCTGTGAGAACTTCGAAAGCGATCAATACCTTGAAGAAACGAATGGGCCGAAAACATAAAAAACTTGTCGCGTGAACTACAAATATAGCAAACTTCTAGCATCATCTAACGAAATTTGGAGTCAGCATGCATAAGCGACATACTGGACAACTGTTCACGGGCTCATTGAAGAATACCACAAGTGAAAACCGCAAACTTTACGCAGCCGGCATACTGACTTGAAAATTTTTAGTCTAGAAAAATCGTTCAGTAAACAGAACTATTGTGTTTCTGTTCTTTTATCCGGAGAAACTAACCAAATCACCTCGAGAATTGAAAGAGGCCACCATCTCTTGTAAAATATGGATTCGTTTTCAATTATCGCTGTTTCAGTGTTTATTTGAAATTTTTATAACAAATAGTTTCCATCGAACACCGAACAACCTTGCTTTGCATTATCTAGCGATAATTAAACTGTTATGTCCAATTTCAATGTCTTATCGAAATAAAAATATTCAAAAATTGGCGATTTGTACCTAAAGAAATAAATGTATAAGGGCTTCATTGGGTTTGGGCCGTTTACAAATTCAACTAATTTAGTCAATGTCGTTGCTATTACCTTTTATCNAGGCGATTTGTACCTAAACAAATAAATGTATAAAGGCTTTATTGGGTTTGGGCCGTTTGCAAATTCAACTAGTTTAGTCAATGTCGTTGCTATTACCTTTTATCTATAAATGTAATATTGAACATATCAATGGGGTATCTTCGCCAACAAAAAGGTGTTCATTTCACAGCTTCATTCTGATACACTTGTCTTAAAGTCACCCAAATACCAGGTAGTATAACTCCATACTGAAAATTAACAGAGTAGTGTGCATATTAAAATACAGACATTAAGCGAGCATAGCCATTTCAAGGATACCCCAAATTATTCACGTTTGATGAATCACAATTTATAAGCAAACCTAATTTACTACCTACTGAAAGGAATTACAACAAAGTGTGTGCCATATCGTAATTTGAAAAGGATAACAAACAATTAAAATTACACCTACAGTTATTATCCGTCGGTCCGTAGACAAAATATAGACAGAATAACTGCAGCTAGACTTACGAAATGTGGTACACAATGCTATGGAAATATTGTATACACTAGCGTGAATTTGGTTAAGATCCCAATATATCGGGTATTTCCAGTACACCTATCTACTGAAAATGCTACTGCAGCCAAAAAATTGATATTTTTCAATGAAATTCCGTTTTTCGGTGGGGTATTGAAGCATCTAACCGTGTTGTGCAAATGTACAAAATTCAATTAAAATCATAGGTACCTCCAGTGCTGGTTCCTATGTGGTTCCTTTAATGCAAAATGGCAAGAGTTTTAGCTATTATTTGATTTCTACGTAATTTCAATATTGAGTGAAGTCAAATAATAGCTGTATGCACAAAAAATGGGTTTGATTGCATAAAAATCAGAGGTACATTCAGGACACCTAGGTGCTTCCCTTAGAGGCTTTCATGTAGAAGTACAAATAGTTATCAGTAAAATTGTGAGGAATTTCAGAATTGCCTGTACATCGGTATAACTAAAGTATCAAAAATAGCCTTGATTGCATGAGAATCATAGGTACTTACAATTCAGCTATATCGCGGCAATAGAAGCGTTAATGCAAAATTGCTCACAGTCATAATTTAGTTTCTACGAAATTTCAGTATTGAGTGAAATCAAATTGTGTACAAAAAATGAGGTTAAATTGAACATTTTGCGATGTGAGTAGCTACAAAAAAAAAATTCGACAAAAAGACATTGCATTTTGATGGAATAAAATTTCGTAAAATACGCGTGGAAACACCAAATCTTAAGGCGTGCAATAAAAGAACCGAGTCTAGTAATTTCCATGCACCTTGTACGTGTTTCTCGACGAAAGAAGATCATCTATTGGTGCACTGACTTTGACTAGACATTACTTACTTTGTACGCTGAGCCCAAAAATATGGAAACGTATTTAAATATCGAACGGTCTCAAGATACGTACAGCAACTCCATAATGTCTGGGTCATCGTTTAATCAACGCTTATGACTGCTAAATGCTATGCTTAATAAAAGCGAGCTTCACCACCAGCATTAATCTCAGCTCTTCAGATAACTGTACACTCTTGAGAGGATAAATACGAATTGAATAAGTAGGCGACGAGAGCGTAATACAGCCATGGGCAGCAGGACACTATTCCATGTAAGTCACAACAAATAATTTAAGGGGTTCAATAAGTACCCGTGATTGGCGATACAGAGCATTCTAGAGGAAAGTTAATGCTATCATTGTGTGCTGCCATCTATCAAATGAGGGGAAAACGAATTTTCAGACTGATTGATAGGTGCGTTTGGATTTCGCAGCCATTTGAGTAAGACCAGTTTTGGGGATTTCGCTAAGATGGAAAAAGAGAAGTATCGTAAATTAATAGGCTTTTTGTTTTGGATGCGTGATAATGCAAGGAGATAAGAATAAAATGGATGCTGTTTATGACCGGAGTTAGATATTGGTTCAACAAATTTAAATCTGGTCGCAGATCCATTTTTGATGAGAAGTGACCAGAATGGCCGGCAGATATGGATGCCAAGAAAATCATTCAAAAAGGCCACAACATGATTCGCGCCGATTGATGAACGAAAATACGCGAAATAGCAGACGCTGTAGGCGGAACAGCGGTTAATATTTTACATGATAAGTTGGCGATGAAAAAATTGTCTGCTGGGAGCCGCAATTGGTCGAAACACTGTTAGAGCAATTTAAGCGCGATCCATGGCAATTTCGCGTCGAATTGTCAGCATTGAGGACACATAGATTCAACATAACACACCATAAACTAAGGAACAATCGAAATTATGGCTGCCTCCCGGACAAACTGCCCCAAAAAACAGCGAAGATGCTTGATTGGAAAGGTCATAGCGACGATTTCTTCGCATGCAAACCTGTCGTCTTCATAGATTTTTTTGAAAAACATAAAAACTATCACTGGGGAACCGTACAGGGAGTTATTGGACCGCTTCTGAAAACAAGTGAAGTAGATAGGGCCACATATGGCGAAAGAACAAATGTTATGTCACAACGATAGTGGAACAGCACATTCAAGCGGAGTTGTCGCAAACTGCATGAATTGCGTAATGAATTGCTGCCGCACCCGATCAGCCTCTCGGCGTCGTATGCTTATTCCCTTGCATGAAAAAAAATACCTCTTGGAAAAAAAATTTACCACAAACGAGGATGCCATCGTCTGAGCGATGTGCAGAGTTCGACACATCCAATTTTTTGCGCAGGTTAAAAAAGTCAGGAGCGTGGAGAGAAGTAAACATTCCTAGACAAGGACTATAACGAAATATAAACAAAAAAATTTTTTTTTTTTTAATGGCGTCATCATTTTCAATACGGCCAATACCTTTAACTTGAGTGTATGACAACGGTAAACGAAAACCTGTTGTAAACGAAATAACTTGACATTTGGCACAATTAAGCGACAAGAAATACGTATTATACCATCGAATTGCGTTTATCATGAAGTGGAATGAGTAAGTCGATTAAAAAATTGAACCTCGTCAATATAAATTAGAAAATTAAAGCATAAACATCAATTATAGGAGTCCATTAATAAAGCAGAAAAGTTGTGATGATAAGGAAATAAAAACACCAAGCAATGTAAGTGAGAAGCCAATTCTCCCATTCTCTCTCTCTCTCTCTCTCTCTCTCTCTCCCGTTTAGTAAGCTGTTGAAAAATAAATTTATGCAGCTTCTTTCGGCAAACCAAGTAATTTAATCACCAGTAATTCGTTGTGATTCTTATTCGTATTTCACTTTCAAATAATTCGGCTCTCGTTTCCATAAAATCCCAATGTCTCTGAATGAGGTGTACAAAAATCAAATGAACAGATGCTTTTCTTTTACAAATAAGTGATATATTAAAATTTTCAAAAGAAAAAAAAATTTGAATAATGCGTTTTTTGTATTTGAATATTACATATATGATACATAAAAAGTTTACACGCCATAATTATGGTACACATAAAAAATTATATATGTGTATAGAAAAAAGTTTTATGCCTCGTCTCATTAAAATTATTTTAACACAGTAATATTAACAATTTGCTTCTTTTTTGTGTATGTGTTTGTTTTGCCATTCATCAAGAGTTAAAAGTTTCTATTAATTATTTATAACGTTAAGTCAATACGAATAGTCTAAATATAAAACTTATACAAAAACTACACAAAGGTGCACATAACGTCGGCTACTAATACAGCTTCAAGCTGTTACCATTAAATACATTTACTATACTAAAAGTTATACATAATCATATACACTAAAACATAGTGAGCGTAGAATTACATACAGCATGTGAATGCATGCGCGGTTACATCTAATTAATTGGCTAAAATATAAATTATTATTACAAATACAAATTATGATTATTACGTGACTTAAGCTAGAGTGCTATACAATGTATGTGTATGCGTTCAAACTTCGCAGTGTTTTAAATCAATTAAATGATTGAGTGAATTTTTAGCAATCATTACGAAAAGTGTTCGACCATAAACTGTTCCATGAACAGGGAATCTGTATGCTAGTTCGAGTTGTCGCCAAATTCGCTAACTGTTATTGTCATTTTCTCTTCGGAGCCGCTGTCGTCGTCGAGCTCATCATCGTCCTCATCTTCGTCTTCATCCTCATCTGTAGCTGAAGTACCTGCCATGTCAGCGATGGACTGCGCTGACGGTGTGAGGTCGGAGCTATTCGCAGTGCTTGCTATGGTTGTACCTGCAACTGTAGCTAATACCGTTGAGCTGGCTATTTCGATTGTCATGACACCATTGGGCGTATTGATGCTTTTTTGTGTATTAACAATTTTTTGTTCGTTGCTGCTTTTGGATATTTCGCCTTTGTCCGGCTTGATACCTATATCGATTAGATCAATTGGGGCGCGAGTTTTGAAATGTGTTTTAATGTGTTTGGACAAATGATCGCTACGCATGAACTTCTTATTACACTCGCGACACTGAAACCGTTTCTCGCCCGTATGCGTGCGCCGATGCCGCTGCAGCTCATCGGAGCGCGTAAAGCGTTTGCCGCAGAACATCCAGGAACATACAAATGGCCTTTCGCCAGTATGCCAGCGCAAATGCGCCCGTAGATGCGAGGTCTTTCCATACACTTTGTTGCAGCCGGGAATATGACAGATATGCTGTCGTTTGCGATCTGGGTGCTTCTCACCATCAGTGCAGTTAGGGCATGTGCATGCAACACGTTTCAAACGCGGTTTTATTTCCATTACCCCACTGTCCTCATTCATCGACATTGCGTTATTCTGTTGCATTTGCTGTGATGATTGGGACACGTTTGTGCTATTATTGGTTCTTGGGTGTGTCATAGTTGTTGAGGAAATGGTGGATTGGTTATGGTTATCTTGCCCGCTGCTTAATGTTATTGTTGTTGTGTCAGTACTGTTGATCGAAGCGGCATTGCTTGTTGTTGTTGATGTCGTTGGTACTTGCGGTTTTAGGAATACCCGCTGTGGTTGCGTTGCATTCTGCGTTGCATTTTGTGGCGCCTGTTGGGTTATTGAGGTTATTTGTATTGAAGACGGCAGCGTTATGGTGGAGAGTGTCTGCTGATTCGATAATTGATTCGAATCGTTCAAGTTATTTGTTTGTTGTAATTGCTGCAGTTGTTGTTGCAATTGATGCTGTTGTAATTGCTGTTGCTGCAACTGTTGGTTTTGTTGCTGCTGTATGTTAGCAGCCATTGCTTGCGGCAATATCCATTTAACATTTGTATTTTGCGATTGCTGGTGCTGTTGTTGTTGCTGCTGGTGATGGGTTTGGCCTTGACTTGAATTGCCACTATCCGGTGGTTCCTGCTTAATATTTGTCATTAAATTGGCCGCTGCAATGGTAGGACTTAAAGGCTCTTGTTTTGGTTGCAACGATATTGCTGAGGAGTTTAGTTGCGTCACCGGTGTTTGCTGTTGTTGCTGCTGCTGCTGTTGTTGTTGTTGTTGGTGCTGCTGAATTGCTATTGACCCACTATTTGATTGTTGTTGTCCATCCTGATTAACGTTTAAATTCTGCTGATTATTTGATTGCAAAGTCTGGGCCAACTGCGGTGCCTGGATGATCTGCACCTGGCCGAGACCAGCTATGTTTTGTATGGGCAAAGTTTGAATGCCCGGAAATTGTTGGAGTTGCAATATGTTTGCCCCCGACGGAGTACCTTGTGTGGGACAGCGGAACTGGTGTAATTGCTGCGCGGGTATCACGGTTAGCTGCTGCCCTTGTGCATTTGTGATCGTGATTGGTTTTATTTCATTTTCATTTGCACTGTTCATGGCATTTATTATTTGCTGTTGCTGCAGTTGCTGTTGTTGCTGCTGTGGATTTTGAATCTGGATTATGTTGCCATTTGCCTGCAGCTGATGGTAGGGCATAGCATTAATGGGCGACAACTGGACTTGTTGTATTTGGCCATTTGGTGTGACGACTTGGGCAAGTTGCGTGAATTGTGGCACAATCTGCATTTGCGAAGCAGGTAGTGCTGACATGGGAAACTGCTGTGATGGTATAAGACCTGTGTTAACCAGTGACTGCACAGGAACGTTTAGTGTCTGGTATATGGTTTGGCCACCAGCTGTTTGGATTGGTATTTGTACTGCAACGGTTTGTTGAATCGCGGGTTGCTGTGGAAATTGTACAAATTGAGGGAGTCCAGTTGAAGTATTGGCAGGACGTATTTGAATATTTTGAACGGTCTGCCCGTTTTCAAGCTTAATGGCATTTGAATTTGCATTGGTTGTAATGAAATTATTGACATTTCCCAAAATTCCATTAGCAGCAGCAACGGATGTTGGGATTTGTATAGTTGTACCCGGAAACGTAATTGTATTTGGGAGGGATGTATTCGTTGTGGTGGTCGGTTGTTGCGCTTGTGTGGTTGTAGTCACTTGTGGTGTCTGCGAAACAGACACTCCTGTTGAAGTTGCTGTTGAAACTTGATTTCCAAGATTACTTTGAGATTGATTGTGTTGCTGTATTGCTTGGGTTAACTGTTGTTGTTGTTGTTGTTGTGAAGGCGTTGTAATGTTCGTAATTGGTATTTGAATATTTGTGCCAGGTATTGTAATCATTGTTTGCTCTCCACCATTATTCGGAATATTCAGGGGCAAGTGCACAGCTTGTCCCAAGCCGGGTACAACTTGAGTAGCAGGTTGAAACTGTACAGTATTTGGTGCTGCAGCACGCACTATCTGTCCATTTGGTGTAATAAATGCTTGTTGGCCATTGAAATTGGTTGTATTGGCTAATTGTGATGCATTAAAGTTGGGTATAAATATCGCTTCTTGGCCATCTATATTAACAGTTTGCATTGGATGCAAAATTTGTAGCATGTTCTGGGAAATCTGCCCAGGCTGTTGCGCTTGCACAAGTTGGTGGGGTAGTTGCTGTAAATTAATGATATGCTGTAGTGCAGACGAAGATGGATTGGCTGGTATGCCAATATTTTGTGAATTCGGCACTGCACTCATTATTGTACCTTTAACTTGAGTGGTAGGAGTGCTAATTTGGGAAGTTTGTATTGTTTGTGACTGTGTGGGGGCGCCAGTCGTCGATATAGTAGTTGCAGATGAATTGTTTTTAAATTGTAGCATTTTTTATTCCGAACACCTTTTAGTAATGATGCACTAGTGGTTTGTTTATGCAATTTTAACTTTATAATTTGTCCAAAAAAAATTACAGGTATTAATTTATAGTTCAACACAAAGCCAACGTTCACCAAGCACAATAATACTACATCATTCTTGGACCGTACTCCTAAGCTTAATATTTATGCTTAACCCGAATATAACTGACACTTTATTCATTTATAGTACATATTTCAATTAAGTAAAAATATTCAAAATATAATTATGTATATATTTTCAATTTATATACAAATATTTGTTTATCGAATAACATCGGCCATTGTGAAAAATGTCAGAAGTGCTAACGGACTGACTAAAATTGATTCGTCTGCAACATAATTAGCGCAGTGTTGTATTTCGTGCATATCCATATGCACTGAATGAAGAGTGCAGAGAAAAAAATATAAATTTTTTAGCATGTTTTTTATGCTTTTGTATCATTTATTTTGAAAAAAACATGTTTTCACACAAATTTATCACAGCACGAAATGTTTTATGCAAGCCGAGATATATATTTTTCATAAAGTATGGCATCACTAAACAGTACACTTGTTTTGTACTGTTTTGGTTATATATTTTAGTTAGTTCATTCATTTGCTTCATTTTATTAATACGTAAACAAAGAAATATGCCGTACTTGTACTTTACTTGCAACATCTCTGCGGCGTTTTAGAAATTAATTAAGCCATAGTCCGGGATAGATATTAAAAAATGCGAGAGTTTAGAATTAAGAATTAAAAAATTCAAGGACTACGTATTTATATTAAGTCGAATATAGTTTTAAATAACTTTGATACTAATGCAAATAGAGTAAAATAAATAATGAAAATGTTTCGAATTAGGAGGCGACTTGCGTTTCTTTTATGCTTTGTCTGTATGTTAATTTTCCTGACCCTTTATGTTATTATTAATTATGCGGCACCCAATGCTGATAAGAAAGTAAGTGCTCATTAGAGTTATACATTAACATAAACATTGGATTTACATTTTTTTGCTGTTATGTATTAGCCGAACTTGGATGGCTTGGAAAGCAAATTGGTTAAGATTGAGAGTGAAATTTTTGCACACAAAGCGGACGACAGGACCTTTGAAGAAAAATTAACGAATGCACTGCATGACAAAGTCGCTTTAATAAAAAAGACTTTGAAGAAACCAGAGAGTATTTTCAAAACAAACTTTTCAAATGAAAAAAATAGAACTGGTCAATGCATTGCCGATTTGAGAAAAGTTCCACAAACGGATTTGCAAGTAAGTAAAGCAAATTGTACAGAATCGTATAGTGAATTTTTAAAAGACACAATTTGTTTAGATGTTGGATTTGTATGAAAAAATGTCATTTGCCGACATTGATGGAGGGGTTTGGAAGCAAGGTTGGAATATTAAATATGATCCGATCAAATATCATGAGCACAACAAACTAAAAGTGTTTGTTGTGCCACACTCACATAATGATCCGGGTTGGATAAAGACTTTCGAAGACTATTACGAGCATGATACCAAGCATATATTATTCAATGCTCTGCGACATTTGCATGATAATCCTGATATGAAATTTATCTGGGCAGAAATATCGTACTTCGCACGTTTCTACGAAGACCTCGAGACTGGACATAAAAAGAAAATGGCACAGTGAGTTCATATTAATTCGTAAAGTAGTCTAAGAATTAATCGATACTTTCAATAGAATTATTAAGAATAATCAATTAGAGTTTGTAACTGGCGGGTGGGTAATGCCCGACGAAGCAAACTCTCATTGGTACAGCATAATCATGCAGCTGACTGAAGGTCAATCGTGGTTGAAAAAGCAATTCAATATTACTCCAGTTTCATCTTGGTCAATCGACCCATTCGGTCATAGTCCAACAATTCCGTATGTTTTGAAAAAAAGTGGATTCAAAAATCATTTAATTCAGCGCACACACTACTCTGTTAAAAAAGAGCTAGCCTTGCACAGAAATTTAGAGTTTCATTGGCGACAACTGTGGGATGATAGCGGCGAGACAGAGTTGTTCACTCACATGATGCCATTTTATTCATACGATATTCCACATACTTGCGGACCGGATCCAAAAATTTGCTGTCAATTTGATTTTAAACGTCTACAAGGTTTCGGTTTATCATGCCCGTGGCATGTGCCACCAAAAGCCATTAACGAGCAAAATGTTGCGTCACGTGCTACTATGCTTGTCGATCAATGGAAGAAGAAGGCTGAGTTATATCGTACGAATGTAGTACTTATACCATTGGGCGATGATTTTCGGTACAGTCAGAGCACCGAATGGGAGAGTCAGCGTATAAACTACGAAAAGCTTTTTGAACATATCAATGCCGAACGTGAATTCTTTACTGAAGCCAAATTTGGTACTTTGCAGGAGTATTTCGATGCAGTACAATTTGAATCAAGGGCATTTCCAACGCTCAGTGGTGATTTTTTTACCTACGCCGATCGCGCTGATAACTATTGGAGCGGTTATTTCACCTCGCGGCCGTATCACAAGCGAATGGATCGAGTATTAATGCACTACGTGCGATCCGCTGAAATGTTAAGTGCATGGTGTACCTGGTTGCCCACAGCTAGTGTGCAAGAAAAGTTGGAATATGCGCGCAGGCAATTGTCTTTGTTCCAGCATCACGACGGTATTACTGGCACTGCCAAAACACATGTCGTCGAGGACTATGCAAATCGGCTTTTGCAATCCATTAAAAAGTGTCAATTTGTCATGCAGCAATCTGCCTACCAGCTGCTTACGAATCCTAATGTAAATACGTGCTCAATAGCTTTTTACAAACCTAAACTCAATTCTTAAAATTAAATTACAGATTTACAACGCAGATCCTAATTTTCACTACTTTTATCTGGATGATGCAAAGTGGCCTGGCGCAAATGATACGCGCATTACCATTATCTTGGGCGAGGAACTTCCAAATAAATATGTAGTTTTCCATAATTCGCTGCCCGTGTGGCGCGAAGAATTGGTAGATTTTTACGTTTCCAGACCGTTCATAAGTGTACGAGACTACGATGGCAACATGTTGCAAGCACAAGTAACGCCTGTGTGGACATGGCATCGCCATACACTTTCCAATACTGTTACACCACAAGGATCGACGACGAAATTCCGTTTACTTTTTAAAGTGAATGTGCCTCCATTAGGTTTGGCAACTTACATCATACACGCTGAGCCTGCTGACACCAGACCATCGTAGGTACTGATAGCGAGCACCATTTCTCAGTATAAAAATATCAAAATTTTCTTGCAGGTACACATCCTTTGCCAGCAATGTTATATTAACAAACAGTCCCATATCCATTAATATTGGCGACTATCCGGAAGATGTCAAATTTACTGAACACCAAGAAATGACGCTGCAGGTGGGCGATGGTCCGTCTGTATCATTTAGCAAAGAGGGCTTCATGAAATCCATACAAATGGATCAAAATGGACACAGCACACCTGTAAAGTTATCGTTTTGGAAATATGGCACGCGTATTACTGGGGATCGTTCTGGTGCCTATCTGTTCTTGCCAAATGGGCCAGCTACTCCGCTCATTAATATGCAAGCTCCAGTGGTTTTAGTTACAAAAGGACCCTTAGAATCTAGCATAAGCGTGGGCCTGCCATTTTGTATCCATCAGACAATACTTAATGGAGAAGCACCAGAAATACGCAATTTGATTGATATCTCCCATATGGACGACACTGAGGTTGTGATGCGTTTTTCAACAAATATAGAGAATGCAGAAACATTTTATACAGATCTCAATGTGCTGCAGGTAATTGAAAATACAAAAATAATTAAATAATTAAAATAAATAATTGTATTCCTAAGAAGCGGATGCAGTTTTAAAAACATTTTTAATTTTCTTCATAGCAAATAATATATCTAACCAATTAACAGGCTGTAAAGTATTTAATGAAGAGAAACAATCATTTTCAACTGCTTGTTTCGGGGAAATATTTTCACAACGTCAAAAAAATATAAATATATAAAGAAAATTTATTTAGCAATATC
>JXPQ01003801.1:2080-16045 GCA_001014675.1 Ephydra gracilis
TGATTAAATACAATTATTTATAACATTGCTTGCGTTTCTTCGAAGTGTTATTGTTGCTAAGGGTGTTGTCTTAGATACGAATATGCTCGTGCCACGCAATGGTCATGAGAAGTGTGATACAGAAAATATTCTGTACTCAGTCAGAAACATTCAGGTAGAGATTTTAAAAATGTCTATTCGTAATTACAGCGACCTCTACAGTGATCTAATTTTATTATAACCACCGTTCACAACATAGGTACAGTACGCTTGTCAAACTTTAGTTAGCTCTTACATAAATTTGATGATTAAAGCGACGCTTATGGTGTTTCAATTTTATTAAGAGCACAGTTCACAAACTTTGTCATTCAAACACGTGGAACTGTATTTTCTTGACGACATCTTATTGAATGAAAATTTCATACTTTTATACTGACATAACATACATTTGTTAAATTTTTGTGTTATCGCACTATTTGTCATTCTAGAACGGATAGTTATTCGCATTACTATATTGTGAACTGAATTGTATGAGAATTTCTTAAGGTGGCAAGATATCTTTTGCTTGTATTGTCAGCACAGCATTATGGAGATTCCAAAAGTCAGGATATAACTTGCAAATGTCGTCCTGTTTTCCAGCTAACACACATTTTCCCAAGATTGAATAACGGATAAATACTACCACGGGCGAAATGCACGGACGAAGACAGACCTAATTAACAGAGTTGTCGTAATTTGTCCATGATTCCGCGTTGCTCACATCTCTTTCAATGAAAAATTTTTGTGTATTGTTCTTGTGGCATGTAATTAACAGCAATCGGTTAATAACTGCACTCGAAACATAGTAGCAAGACCTGGCACTATTTAACGGAAAATTTCAAAAATTATTTGTTACCTTTTCAACAGTGTTTATCAGTATGTATTATGTTCATAAGTAATTTGTGTATTAAAATTGAAGAGTCGGCAATTTTGAATGCATTACTTATTTATTCATTTTATTGTTGAAATAGCTATAAATAACTAGGATTATATGATCTATAAATATGGCAATAAAATCAATACCTAATCTGATATTATTAAATATGTCACATAATTTAATTTCAAGGAATTTATTACTTATAAAACAATATAGATATAAATGAATTATGATTGTATAAATGTGAATATTGGCATCTTAAAACTAGCAGATTAAACGAATAATTTTTGATTTTATTTAAAAGAAATGTCACGCATTGCAATAAAAATTTTTAAGACATATTTCTTATATCACATGATTATACATAGAATAATAGTGAAACAGTTACATATTTATAAATTATATTGCTATTATTTTATTTCGAATATATACTTATTCTCCTTTATACTTGTTATTTTTGCGAAGCAGCCTTTTTTCACACATGCCTTTGATGTGTTTTTGCCCGGTTGCAATTATGGCATGACTTTCGAGTTTCAAATATTTTTTTTATATGTACTTTAATAATTATAATTATTTGCAAATTATTTATATATTAAGAAAATAAAACTAATATCAATTAAAAGACATTAAAACTAGTGTCTGAATATACTTGATCGCATAACATACCCGCGGACACGTTTTGAAAGGTTTGCATAGTAATTAAATCAATGTTGAGGAATTCCTACTTCAGGTGTTTGTGAGTAGATTGCGACAGTTAATATAAAAGCAGCAAGAGAGCTTTATTCGGCTTTTACCGACAGTGTAATGCACGCGCTTCAAAAAAATGAAAATAAAAGAATTCAGTTAGATACACTCGAAAACTTTTTTCCTAATAAACAAAATCCCTTCTCTTGGAACTGATGGGAGTACTGGGAGAATATGATATTTTCATATAGTTTAGTCATATTTAAAAGTTTCATGTGACGAGTTTTGCTTGAAACCCTCTGACTTACGTGCAATCAAGCCCATTTTGGTACTTACTGTTCACTCAATTCTGAAATTTCTTAAAAATTTAAATTATAGCTGGGGCTAACTCGGCATTCAAGCCTCTATCAAAACCGTATAGGTGTACTGGAGTATCTCTGATTTTCATCCAAAAGGCCTATCCTCGGTACAAAAAATTGAATATATATATGTTCTCTCAATTCTGAATGTTATACAATTTAATAAACAACTATGCATAATTGCGCATTAAAGCCTATACTGTAAATGTCTTATGTTGTTATTAAAACATTTTTATTTTAAAGACATATCTATTTTAAAAACATGGTTAGGTGCCTTCCTTAGCCAACTTATTACGAAATTTCAATCGAAAAAAAATTCTTACTGCTGCTCTAGATTGACGGTCATAATTTTGATTAAAGTGTGCAGGAGGTATCGGACATATTAGTCGAATCGTAACCAAATTGAAACTTAGCTTTTACATTTTCCATAGAAATGTTTATCAAATTTCGTAAATCCAGCTCAGATTTTTCTTGATTGTTGAGCAAGACCAATCAACGCTCATAAGACCAGTCTTGCTGTACAACGCTGTACTATGTGTACTTTCAAAATCTGATGACCTTGCACTGGACGATTAAGAGAGGCCATCTAGTAGAATTCAGCGCTAAAAGAAAGTCAAACGAAAGTAAATTCAGCAGCTTCTTTGGGTGGGCCACAACGCTCATATGGATGAGTTAGAATCGTTAAGCGACAAACCAGCGAGAAGACTGCAGCTAAAATTTATTCTATAAGATGCGTTTAATACCCTTTCTTAGTGAGCTTATAATAAAGCTGGAATAAATATATGCATCTTCGGGCAGGTAATAAGTGAAAATTTAATGATGTCCTACTAACAGGCATATTATGGGATTAGAAATAATGTGGGTAAGCGATCTTTGGGTTGCTAGTAATTCACCTGTGTTTTTATGAGAGAAAATTTAAAAAGTGCAAGCGTATTACTGACGCCGTATTTGTTAGCGTTTTAATGAAACTGCGTGTTAATAAGTGTAAATCAACGCTAGTATTTAATATTTAAAAGCAAGAAAACAAAAAGAAAAATCGCAAGCACGCTATAATTGGCTGAACATTTGAAAAGAAAATTGCTGGAAAATAAATAGCTGCGGTTAATGCATCAATGAATGAACAATGAAAACATGTCAGTCGTATAACTACGGCATGTGGTATATCCATTGTGCAGAGCAGTAGATCCAATTAATCGACCATAAGTATAACCACATATAAGTGCATTAGATGTTGAAATCAGCCAAAGATTCATGGCTAATTTTGAAAAGGCTTGCTTTATTTTTCTGCATGAATTTGAAATTTATTTTAAAGAAATTTAAACGGACCCACATGCCAATTTTTCCATTTCAGTAACTTTCGCAATTTATAAAAGCATGTAAAGCGCAAACTGATGCTGCAGTAACATTGAGAATTTAGCAGAATAAACAATTAACCTGAGCGTTGTGAGTAGTTCTTTCGTTGAAGCTGTGGATTTGGTGGACTTTAAAGGATAACCACAGCATGTCACGCCTTACGTACAAAAGGCATTTCACAATATGCGTCGTGTTAATGCTAATGGCAGACATAGTGGTCGCGGTACGTGAGCGACATCATCGACGTGCCGCACAAGCACTTGCAACATCTGCACACACCGCAAGTACAACACATAGTGAGGATGAACCGAGAAGCGGCAGCAGAAGTCATCCGTGGAGCGCAGAAATGATTTTACTGCGTCGACTGTATGATGATTGCTCAAGTAAAAATGATTTTATTGTTTGCTTGAAGGAGAAAGCTTTAACTGCACTCACACGCGCAGTTGAGAAGGATAGTATCAAAATTGCTGATGGCTTGGTCATGGAAAAACTAACCCAAACTGAACCATCAAGCCTTTTGAATGCAATCACAGATGCACGGTCGTTCAATAGCATGTCCCCGCTCGATCAATCGCTGCTTACAAAAGCCGATCAACTGCTACGGACGCATGCATTGAAAGTGGATATTAGCACCGGACGCGATGGGCACCACAAAAAAAAATACAAGAAAGGTGGTTACCTACAATATGTCATTGCTGCGTTGGTCACTGCCATGGGAATTGCAGGGCCACTGGGCTTGAAAGCATTGGCAGCTGTGGCAATTAAAGCTCTGGTGATAAGCAAAGTCGCTCTGACCATAGCAGGAATTATTGCACTAAAAAAGCTCTTCTCGAATGAACACGGTGAGGAGACAAGTTTTCAAGTGCATGCCGGTGAACATAATCGGTAAGCTTACTACAACCCACAAAGTAAATTATCTCTACTACTAACATTTTTTTTTTTTTTTGAAGACGCAGCACTTTCGTTATACGGCCAATCAAGGCCAATGGCCAATCTGGCGATGCTGGCGTAGGCCCATCAGTAGATCCATATCGTTACTATTACGAGTATCACTAGATATGTGAATTTTTCTGTTTTTTTTCCGATCTTGTTTTAAAATTTTAGTTCATTTACTAGTAAATTAAGTAAATATTTTATATATGAAATTAAAAACGTCGATTTATGAATGCAGCTAAAGCACCAAAGATTAATGTATTGCAAGAACTTGAGTCGAGGCCGATATTGGATTGGTTAAGCGTTCGGCAATTACATTTTCTGTATAAAACTAGAATACAGTGTTGAACTAATTGTGTTTTTGATTTGAAGGTGAGAATGAAGCTGGCGTTTTGGTGTCATGACAAGGCATTGGTTTTATAGAAGTCGGTCAGAATTTAAACTTGCCAAACTATTTCTATCTTATGAGAAAGCAAATTCTCGCTGAGTCTTATTTGTTGAAAATACATTGAATGGTCAAGCTACGGCTAGATGATTTAAAATATAGGAATCATATGTAGTTGACTTACAATATAGTATTGCATTGGTCATGAGTGAGTGAACAAAACTGTGGAAGTCTACATTTTTTTATTGTTTCAGCTTTGCTCTCTTGTGCGGTTTTACTTAATTTTCTTATTGTTGTTATTGTTCGGTATTCTATTTGCTCAGTTCGGATTTCTTTTTTTAATCACGATTTCTGTTTTTTGACAATTGAAATTTTGAAACCTCTTGTAATATACATACAATCGCTCGAAATGTGAAAATATAACAAACAGATGAGGCGAGGAAAATGAAAAATGACAAGGATTGCCAAACTCTCTGTGGCTCAAGAAATGATCTTCAGAGCAATGGGAGTCTTTTTTTTATATTTCAGAATTTCACTTGCCAGTGTATAGGAAGCTTGATAGTCTTGTGCAAATTCTTGGATTGTACGAATGGATAGATATGGAGAAAATTAACTTCAAAAGTGACTATTCAATGCCATAGCAATGCGTTGGAGAAAACAGTGTTAGGGGGTTTCTTGAATGACTGGTACATATCCTCTATATCTCCGTTAATTATTACTTGTAAGATGCTTCGCTTGAGAACCAGTAAATAAAGATATATGTAGAGAAGTTTTTACTCGTGAAAGGCTTATGAAAAAAGTGATTTTCAAGCTATATCACTCAAGTCATGTGATTCAAGAAAATGTGTACTTGAAGGACTTTAGCATATTAAGCCTTCAATTCAAGGTCTTGTTTTAATCTATTTTCTTTACTCGCTTAAAGGGTGCAAGCTTAGGATCTAGTCTTGCCAATCATTTCAGGATATTCCTGATGCATTGGGAGAGAAAAAATACAACCTGCCTAATTGGGGTCTGAGAGCCACTTCTACAGCAGGCTTTCTTTATTTATTTTTGTTTTCTTTTTGGAATTTGCCAATTAAGTGTTTAGGTTTGTTCTTTAAGTTTACAGACACATAAATATGGGATTGTTCCTATTCCAGCTTATTCAGCTTTGCCAGCTATTGTTAACGACTTAAGGATATGCAAGTAGACTCGGACGCACTGTCTATAAGCGTTCTAACNACCAGCTATTGTTAACGGCTTAAGGATATGCAAGTAGACTCGGACGCACTGTCTATAAGCGTTCTAACGTTGTACTCTAGTCCTTCATGGATAATTTGCCTAATCACTGTTCTGAATAGCATATAATTGCGACTTGGAAGACGCCAAAGCATAAAAATAAGCAAGTGAACACGAGCGGACAAATTGTTTTGGTTCTTTTTGGCTTAGCCCATGTTAACTCTGTAAATCATCGCTTTTCAAAAACGAGAAACTGATAAAGTCAGCATTGTGAGTTGTGTCTTTGAATAAAAAAAGAATGCAAATTAAATTTTTCTATTTGTGGTTTGTGCTTTGCACCTCAATATTTTGTGACTATTTTTGTTGTAGAATTAAGCAGGATAAATAAATAACCAGATAAATTCGCTTGATTTTTAAATGAAAACAACACAGTAGTTTTTCAAATTATTCTGCATACATTTCGTAAACTATGGCATACTTTTTTAATTTCCATTTTCTGGACCATACAGGTGTCTGATATCAGTGAATCAATGGTACGCATATGTATATGTTCACTTAGTACTAGAATTTCGTAAAATATTTATGTAAACTAAGCATGATTAAGCAGTAAAGCATCTTGTGGGACCACATAAGTGCACTAGAGATGCCTCTGATTTGCATGATTTTGCACATTGACTGAAATTTCGTAAAATTGAAATGATAATTGTGCACAACTAAGCATGAAACCCTTTAAAGCGCGCATATATTTGTTCGTGGTTCTGATTTTCATCCAATCAATCGCATATATGGATGACACATTAATTATATTTATTTTAAATCAATACTATAATTTTGGTAAATTTAAAAGATAACTGTTGATAATTCGCAACGAAATTGAAACTTGGATCTAACATTTCCAATGAAAAATGTTGTCGATCTAGCTCAAGTTCTGCTTTCTACACATCCAAGGCTAAATGAATTTCTGTGGCGATGCTGATCATATCGGTTTCGATTTTGACATGTTTCTGGAGATTCGTTCTATTCGTTAAAAACGTGTGATCAAAACTAATATGCACTTGGCCAATTTCATTGTACAGCTATCATCCATCCATCGTACACCCATCTAATCAGTATGCTTTAGTCCAATACACTATTTTAACCAAAGCCACTGCAAATTTGCAGTTCAAACTCTGAACCTACTGCACTAACGGCGTTATTTATGATCCTTTGCCTATTTTTTAAGTTCAACTGCTATTGCTGATTAAACCAAAATTCCCTCCACAGACTATATTGGTTTAGGTTGATGAGGTGCTTATTCTGTTAAACCAGGAAATGCGATAATTGCAATATGTTAAGTTTATTGACGCTGTACAGGCAATTCACTTTTTTCACTGGTTCTCATCCCAATCAAGTTGTTTTTATTAAGATATAAATATATTTAAACTATTTTTTTAGTCTTTCTGCAATAGAAATAGAAAAATTTTTTTTTCTGACCTCGTGTAATATATTCATATCTTAACAAGAGATAAAATTGGACATGTTCACCAGAAAGAGTAACATTTTCTCAATAGCTAATAGTAAGTGAAATTTTTTTCAATGAATTTATTGCATTAGTTCTTGGAACGCTCTCAAGTTTTGACTGTCACAAGTCCAAAATGGTATATTTTGGTATTTGATACAAATTAAAAATTCTTTGTTTATAACTTTAACGGTGTGAATAAAAATCTCCTCTGGAAGTCTTGTTGGTACTGGCTGCAAGAAGACATGCAATATCGGAGTTAATAAAATCGTTTTTTGATAATTTTGCCTTTTGGAAGAAATTTGATATCATTTAAAATAATTGCATACACCACATAGAACCACATAGAAAAAACGACTTTAACTTCAACTGCTTCAATTGGATTTTTTTTTTTAACAATACACCACATCAGGTCAATGCTGCCTGAATTCTGGACTTTCTCTTTGAATTTGGTACATGATCATGAATACATAAGCCTCTACTGCACTGCACTCTGCAGATGATTTTTTCGAACAATTACTGGTTTTAACATATACCCAGTTTACTTTCGGCATTGGCGAAGTCCTGCACTAATAATGCTTCTTGTATAGATGATGGCTGTAATTTTCTCTATGTTACAAGATACATACATACTCTTCAGCCACAAACGACTATGTAATACAGCCATTCATCTGCTTATCACCACTTATTTTAAAAATCTGTAAAAAATTTAAAAATATTAGTGACTGATAATCGCCTTTGAATCTATTGTTTATGAATAATTAATTCGAAGTGAACCAAACAAATATGTTTTAATACGTAAGACTACACACTCTTCGGCTCCGCAGTGACTTGTAATTTAGAACAGGTTTTTGGTTTCTGGAATATTTATATAGACAAGGCACTAAGGAGTTATCAGTGTTGGAGGAAGCTAAATACAGTTTGGTGATAATTTTCGAGTGATATCCAACATTTCCGTTCAACAACGTCAGTATTATGTTTTTCCTGTGATATTGAATGTAATGTACATTTGCTGCTTTCACGAATAATGTCCGCAATAAGAAGTGATTTAATTAAGAGATTAGTTTTGACAATCAATTCCAGCAGCTATATCAACGAATTAAATCAAGTTAGTTGGATGAAATACGTTCAAAATATTATTTGGTAAATATGCGCAATAATCCGTCATTAAGTTTCTTAATGCAATGCCAAGCTCTTAAAGTGTTTCTGCTTAGGTGCTCTCAATAATTTAATGCCGATATGTTGCAAGTCAGGCGAATAAATGATTTGTTGTACTTTTATTATAAGCACGTTATATGAAACACCCCATGCAGCAATCAAGTGGGTGTCATTATCCCTTTTATCCAAGCTCACAAGTTTTAATGCATTGAATGATTTTTTTTTTTAACGGCTATGCTTCCTTTGTTCCTGCAGATGGCTACATTTAAGGAAGCTTCGCTGTAGGTTGAAAACAAAAATTAATAGGGCTATCTATTACATACCACACTATGGCGTATTTCCGAATTGGAACAGATAGTAAATTAACTGTATTGAGCAATGTGTTCACGAGTAGCGTATTAATTTGACAAATTTTGAAATGAATAGATCGCGCAACTATAACAATGTATCGGTAATATACCAGTATTCCCCAGTTGTGGTTGAAACAAGCATTGCAGCATTGTTTCTTCTTTCTGGTGTTGGCTTGGTTGAAATTATACGCTTCAATTCAACTAAGCCATAGCCGGACAATAGACTCAATTTAACAGCGAACAAGGGTGCACTAATGTCATAATTTTCATTTTTTTTCGTTTTGCTTAAGCTGGAAAAACGTGGCAAACAAACAAAAAAATGCACATTGTTAAGCCAATATGCAGAAACAAATTTGTCAATTATTTAATTCGCAGCAGAAGAATTGCTTGTGTATAGTGTACTTGTACTTCATTCGTAGTAATTGAAATTAAAAATTGAAATTAAACATATGAGGTTCACCCAATGGCTTAGTACACCAAATGTTCAACAGCATAACATGCAACCAACAACACTGCAAAGCAGAAAATTATTGTTGAGATGAAGATAACTGCCATAAGCATTGGAGCTTTGCCTTTGTATATAATGATAAAATAATTAATAAAAACAGAAAACATTTTTTGAAATGGTTGGGAGTATGCATACAGCAATTAACTCTTACAGTTATTGTGAAAAATGTTCTCGGCGATGTTAATATGAATTTGTAGTATTTTGTTTGAAATTATTAAAATGCTTAAAACGGCATGCCTTGAACACATTGAAGTTCAGTTCAGTTTCAATTCCAATTAGTTTTTTCAGAGTTTTTTCCGCATTTTACAATAATTTTATTTAAAGGATAAAAAAATGAAAAACTTTTCATAGGAGAAGTTGAATCTTACGTCATTGCCCCGCCAATATTGCTTTGATCGGAAAATTAGCATATATTCAGGTATATGCTTAGACTTTTTTAACGTTCAGTTTTAAATACGTTCAAGAAAAATGCGTGTTAAACCAAGTCGTGAATAGGAAGCGCAGATTTCATGCAAAGAGGGTGAAACACTTCTAAATACATGCATAAAACACTTATAAAAATTATCTACCATCCAGAACATATGCAAAGCTTCGAATAATATAGTAAGAGGCTCTTACGGTTGAATAAGGGAATTTGGATTGTGCAGTAAGAACTTAATAATGAGATGTTGGAGAGCAATAACATTTTTGTTTCAGTTTTTTTTTTTCTTGAAATAACTATCTACCTCAGAATAATACAACAAATATTTTCGGTTATTGTGCTACAAACCGCGTCACAGCGAAATTAAAGATATCGATCAACGTGCAAGTTGACGCGCAGTATACATATAATCCAGAGCGGTAAACAATAAAACGTGGACAATGGGATTTTACTACGATACAAAACTACTACGCCGAAAATTTTGAGTATGGTTCTATTGCAGAAATTTATAATTGATTGGGCATTCAATGGATTACTTAACTTGCAAAGATTTAAATATATCTATAATTCAAGGTTCAAAAAAATGCATAAGGGTGTTGAAATTAATTTGTTGCGTTCCACGTTTAACTGCAATGACCATGTACGTGATGATCTGCGCCAATATACATATTTTGTCAGTAAAATAAATGACAGTGCTTGTTTAAACAGTCTGCTGAGACAGATTGTCACAATTCGCTTTTTGTTAAGTTATGCTGTTTTCCATAGGGCTGCTCAACTAGTTTCGAAACGCAACATCTTATAATCCATAATGATCGAATTTTTGACTCCAGCCGATTCTTTAATCTTTTCCAATTTCCCGTACTATTTGGACAGAATATAAGTCCAAACGAGCCTATAGGAGTAACGGCATCAACAAGAGATACTTCTGATTATATAGATTTGACTATAAGTGGTAAAAAAACATATAATTCTTAAAACTCAAATTTTGTTAAAATTGCTATGGGGAATAAAGATTTTGCATTACACATTAAGTCTTGCTCTAAAGAAAGCTAAAAAACCTTTATTTTCCTTATGGTAAAGGGTCAGGAAATACTTAGGTCTATTTAAGTCTATTAAGTCTATTCTATTGATTACCTTTCCCCTTATTTCCTACACATAGCATTGATGCTTAATCCCATTTTTTTTCTTGAGTTGACTTCGAAACAGTCTCTAGGTAAGTAGTATCCCATAATATCCCAGGATGTTGTTATAAAATCAAATTGTTTTCTGTTGCAGTTTTTACATATGCTTACACGGTCAAAAACATGGTGGTGAAGTTCAGGGAGAGTTCCTCCTCTGTTCAAATGAGATGCTTTAGCTGTTGAAATAACCAATGTTGACGTTGACATTCACCCTCTTCATACAGGCACATCTTCACTTTCATTTCCTACGATTCAACACGTACCTAAGAGATGTTTTAAAATACATTAGTGGAGGAATATAGTTTTAATCAGTCAAATGCAGTCAAGCAAATTTCTGAAACACACATTGTTTGTATACATTTTTACTCAATACTAACACTTCGTAGAATTAAAGTGATAACCATCAATAATTAAGGCCTCTATTGGAACTACATAGTTATACTGGAAGTACCTGTTATTTTTATTCAATCATGGCCAATTATAAAACTCAAACATATGTTTCTATTTTTCAAGCTTTAAATTTATATTTCATTGAAATCATGCCTATAATTTTAAATACATATACTGAAGATACCAAAAATATTGCTCACGTATGCACCAAATTCAAAATCCGATCTTACATTTGTCGATAAAAAATGTATACCAAATTTCGGAAAAGCCGTCTTTGTAGTTTTTGTCTATAGACGGATGAACGGACTGACATGAATGGCTAAATCAATTTCTTTTGCGTTGCTAATAATATCGGCATGTATTTTTATAGGTCTCCAAACACTCATTCTAAGTGTTTCAAATGTATGACCAAAACTAATATAAACCTTGATAATTTCATGGACAAGGTGTATAATACAAACCTTAGGAACATTTCTTGTTTCTGTGAAAGTCTTGAAATTCTAACAAATAAATTACTAGACGAAGAGGCATTATACAAAAATAAAATTACCAAAGAGTGCAACTCAACAAAAGAGAGCAAGTGATCAAAAAAGAAAAACTGTCAATAAATAGAGCAACTGAGCGCAAGTGTGCAAGGGAAAAAGTGCACCAAACTGAACAATATAGAAGGAATATCTTTATTTATTCAGATCAGTCAATAACTCTTTTGGGTTTACTGCTCATTAGCAACCCAATACTTGTAATAATGTAATACTACAATAATACAGAAAGAAGAAAAATATTGAGAAGAGTTTTTGATATATTTTACCTGTTCATAAACCGGATACTTCATGGTCTACTTAGAATTTTTGTTTTCACAGGCTAGCCGATTCTAGGCATTTCTTTCTTTGACGTCTGGAATGAATTTTTCGATGCACTACATACTTATTACAATCTTAAAATAGGATACCGTATAGATCATAAATGGCAATAATAGCTAATAAAAGTGCATCTCTCAATTTGTGAAAACAACAATCTTTATTTTTAAAAAAATTCTGTTAGAGTTAAACAACAACATGATTTGAAACGAGTTGGGAGTAATAGCTACCAAGCCACGTACATATATATTACTAATTTTTTCATGTTTCATCACTGAAATCACTGCGTTTCAGTTTTTCTACTCATAATTTAAATCGCACCTATTTAATTAAAAAGTATGCCAATATTGGCTTGAGCGGACAATGTAAATTTAAGTGTGCCTAGAATGAAATCTCAATGGTTACCATTTTTATTTCCAATTTTCCAATTTCTCCTAAATAAAAATAAAATTGAATGCAATTTATTGCGGTTGCATAGGAATTTCTTTTCTATACCCATATTTGAACAGAAAAGACAACTGTTTTTATGGAAAAAATTGTAAAATGCAGGTAATGAAATGAAACAAATCATATTCTCTTTACAAAGAATTTGTCACAAGCAATTGGGTTGTGGTGAGTTCGTGATGAAGAATAATTTTACCATTGGTACATGTGTATGTATGCAATAAGTAATTTACACTGAAAGAATTGAATATAAAACGTGATTCAGGCACATTATTTTGTAATATTCCTTATAGATAAACATAGCAATAAGCATGTTTCGCCTGCATGTGTACCCGAGATCGAACATTAAGCTTTCTGCTTCGCTATTGGCAAAAACGCATGCATGCAGCTTGTGTGTTTTGTTATAAGGCAGTTAAGCAAATATCATCACGACAAAAAATGTGAATACAAAAATAATTTATTTTCATTATCAGAATCTATTTAATGATGATGTATAAATAAAAATTCTGGTTTCTTCGGCACGCCATATGAAATAAAAATTGGTGCACGCCGCATACCTTAGTTCGTGTAATATTAATTTTCCATTATTGCCAAACATGTTTATATCAATTGTCTTTTATTAATCATTAATTAGAGATAATGTTGAAGTCATTAATTAGAGATAATGTTGAAGTCAAATTGAAAATCGCTTCTGGTTAATGTTGTACGAATAAAGAGTAGCACTTTGCATGTAGAGCTCAGTCACATCCATATATTTTTAATTCATCTTAATGAGCAATTCTACTTAATTCTTGATTTCTTAATTCTATCTCAGTTATTAAATTATCATCGATTTTTCCGGCATAACTTGATGCTGGTACCTTTGAATTAAATTGAATCCTGCCCATCGTAACTAAATGAATAAGTAATGTCTGTATCATCTTAATTTCTAAATTTGAAATTAATTGACGATTTTCGCTATTCGTGATTTGTACAAGTTAGTTGGAATGATCTGCCGGTCACACTCATCTCCGCAATAAAATTGAATCTTTTATCTAATTAAAGCGTCTTTGTTACAAAATTTCAGTGGGCTATATATGTATTATATAAATTATATATATATAACCCAGAATTCCGAGTGTAAAGGTTTACAGGACAAATCGGTAGGATCGGATAAAAGTTCGTACTTAGATCTATGCATTTTCCATTAAGTGCTGTTCCCAAGTGGCATAAACCTAGTGCAATGAATTGGCTGTAGATGTTGATGACGGACAACAATGCGGTTCGGATGGACGGACATGGCAGTATGAACTTCTGTGGTGATGCTGACCATATCTTTACACATTCTGATT
>JXPQ01003801.1:26947-38440 GCA_001014675.1 Ephydra gracilis
TTTGTTTTGAAATTTCTTTGAAAATATCAATTCTTACGGCTACAGTAAGGGTAAGCTCATAATTTTGAATAAATATATGAAGAGACACCAATTGTATTGGAGGCGCCCAAAATAGTGGTGTTATCTTGACCAATTTGAAAAGAGGAATTTAACTTTTTTCAAAGCATACGTGTATCAAAAGTTGTTGATCAAGTCTTTCTCTCTATTTTTTGGATAGGAATGGAAGAACAAATATAGCTATATTAATTCTTGTGGTGATTCTGATCATATCGGTGTATATTTTCATAGGTCTCCGAACGCAGATTCTGAGTGTATAATTAAGGCTCGCTCACCGAACAGTACAAAGCGTGTAAATTTTTTCCCCAAAAATTACAGAGAAATAACGAGGTAAAAACATGAATATTTTTCAATTATTTTAAATAGAGGATATGTGTGTGGGGTTAAAAATGTATAAACGGGATTTAACAGAATATTTAAGTACATTTCCAATTTCGCTATATAGCAAGTGGAAGAAAGGCTAGACCAATAACATTTGTTTCCTGTTTTCCACATAAATTACTATTTAAAGATGCAATAGATTAAAGAAACAGATACTTCGACCGACATAATTAATTGGGCGTTGGAATGTATTTCTGGCTAGTCTATGGGTTCCTTATTCGTATTAGATTGGCATCGTGCGGCATTTGTTTGGAATNTGGTGGGATTCTTCTGTACGAGCGATATGACAAAGCCCATATAGCCCTTGTTGCCATCGATCTACCATCGCACGTGATTCCACCGCATGCGTTAACTAAATGTGTTAACTATAAAAAGGTTTAGATTATGGTTCTCGTCTGTTGCTGTAGCAGTAAATGCGACCGACGACACTTTATCCACCATTGGTTAAAGTTGTGGGCTAGGGATCTGCTACGTAAAGAAACGAATTTTATAATTCTAACATATTCTAGGAATAGTTATTTAAAATTATTCAACGGGATTCCGTCATCAATTTGATTGTATTTATTCGTATAACTTTTAAATGAATCATTTCCATTAATTTGCTTTGTTTGGTATGTTTTTCGTACATTTGCGAAAAAAAATAAACTTTTATTCAGTTTAGCATTTCGTAGCTGTAATTGTTAGTAGAAGATTTCGAAGGGTGTAATATGAAAATGAACTTTTATCCTGAAAAAGTGGTTTCTCGTACGGCTAGTCGAGGATGCATGCAGAAATAGTTTAAAGCACTAACTAAACAGGAAAAAATTCTGTTCAACAAAAAGATCTCGCAAATAAAATTGCCAAATGCAAACTAGTAAGAATTGATATTCTCCAATTAAATTTCGCAATGTGGCTACGTGGGTACTTTTATCATTTAAGCTTAATTTAGTGAAAGTTCAGTATTGGGTGGAAAGAAATATAATCAATCTTTGGTGTTTGAGTTCAAGTCAAACTCTTTCGTTTTGGCGCGTATCAGTTTTTAATTCCATTATCTGTTTAAGTTTTACTTGTTTTTTCTTTGTTTTTGCTTTCCTATTTTCCGTTCTTTATTAAGTATAACTAAATATTAAATATTTATCGAAATCTACTGCTGTTGAACTACAATTACGTCTGCAATTGCATCGCCTCTATTCCAAACTGACTGATGCTTCGGAATGCTTCATCGCACAGATGAGATCTTGCTTTATTTAGCTCTTCTTGTGAAAATATCTAAGTGCAAGAGGAGGCACTTTCAAAAATTAAAACGTGTTGAGCACTAAGGGAACATTATAAAAAATAATTTTGCAAAATTCTTTATATTTTTAAATGATATGTAAGAACTTCGAGGTGCAAACGGACTGCTGCCGTGTATAGATCAACAGTGAATAGCGCTATAAATATAATTAATTTGCTTCTTATATAAATTTTTGAGCAACATTTCAGCTCGTTCTCGTTTGTTATTACAATTATGTATTTTTCAATTCTATGAGTATTTCCAACATTCAAAGGATTATAGGGAGAAAAATAAACAAACTTCAAAAATTAATAATAATGAATTTCATCGGTCATGAGTTCCCATCAATGACAAACTATAAATATCTTGTATTACCTTTCAAAAAGTCGAAAATCCAATCATTGCACTTTTGTTTGCGAGTGCTATATTTTTTGGTTCAAAGAACAACTTTTTTACATAATATTATTTGAAATATGATTTCTATGTAATAAAGCCATTTGCTGTAACGAAAATTATGAGTTCTTTCGTCATTCACTTCACTCGTTATCGGACAAACCGCCATGACGCCAACAAAATTTTTAAGATTTCGTTTTAACGTTATAGATTTTCAAGAATTCAAAGTGATTTGCTCACAAAAGATTTTATGATTTAAAATTTTTTCGAAAACTACATTATTATTTTTCATAATAAATATGCTGATAATAATACTGATGAAACCCACAACACTAACGGACTAGAAAACAATTTATAAAAAACTTTGGCAGAGACTTTACATGAACTTTGGATAATTTTGAGAAGTTTAATATTTTTATACAAGTGGTATTCTTAGCCCATTTAATCTTTTGCATTTTATATGGACTAGTTTTTAAATATAACATCAAAGAATTGATAACCTTTATTAGCCAAAGCAAAATGCGGCTTTTGGCTGCGGTGGGCATTACTTTTTTAGAATCTCTGACGGTAAAGCAATGATTTCGGCATAAATGCTTGCTTTGAAATCGTCAATGATCCGAAACAGAATGCCGTAGACTTTGTTTAGCAAATAATCCCAGACAAGAGCGAAGTTTTATAGAATCAAATTAAACGTCCAGACAATTTTCGTACCAGAAACTGGAAGATTCACTTTGTAGTATAGCATGGGGTTACGATTTAAACAATTACGATCAAGGTCCTTTTGATGAATTTGAGGAAACATCCACTGATTTGAATTTTCACCAACTGTTTCCTTTTACCTCGAACAAAATAAAATAAATTGACCAATGATGGTTTTTGCGCAAACGTTGGCTCAAACTGTTGCTTTCTAGTCAAATAACGGCGTTTTGTGGTTCTCGCGTGGATTCTCTCTTCTCAAAATGGGGCGGTTGATCGTTAACTATTCGAGTGACTGTTTTGTTGTATTTCAAGCATCTTGAATCTTTTGTTAGCAATTTTTTTTTGTGCAGCTCGAACTTTATATAGAATGCTAATGCAACTCGTACTTGACGAATACGGTTCAAAATGATTCCAATGACGGTGTTGACTCGATACTTTTGGGTTCTGTGCAACGCCCTTTCATACCGCTTCTAATGGAAGCGAATCATGTCTTAAATTGTACTGAATTAACGGTTGAAAAACACGTTTTAATCAGTGAGCCGGTTTATAAATATTACAATTACACTGCAGTTATTTTCTAGTAAAAAACTATTAATAATTTTATTTATTGTATAACTATTAAATAACTTATTTTATACATATTTTTGTATAATTGTAATGTATATTTCGCAATCTTCAACATATTTCTTTGAATACAATTAAGCATTCAAACCATTGCGACGCTTCCAAAACATGGGTTTTAAATGCTTCAACTGCTTCTTCTATAGATTAACTTTTGATTCGGAAACTAGAACGATGTATTGGGTTCCACATTAGGACTAAAAGGAGATTTAGTGATCAATTCAATGGCTTAACAACTCAAAAAAAACCTATGCACCTGTGCGACGATATGATATGATAAGATATGTGAGAACTTGAATTGTAATAGTGGACAATGACGTGTCTTTGGCGATTGGTTATGCGATTTTTTCCATAGATTACCGGCAAACATAAATTCGAGTGCGACTCAAAATTATCTATTCTTGGTAGACTAAGCAGAAGATACACGCGACCATTTGCTTTGGAGTGTTTTCAACACTTACTTCCTCTCTACGAGTTCAGCTGTATTGTAATACCCCACGGTCGATTAATGTTTTGTTTCCAGCTCATACGCATATGTGCATGATTCATTACCTGTCTCCAATTTATGCACGTGTTTTGAATCACCACGTTTGAAATCATTAATAATTTTTTTACAGCAGTCGACACGAGCTATTTCTAAAGCGCGTGGGTCTACCATTTTTGTATAGAATGTGTAAATTTCGTAAATCCAGCTCACGTTCTTCTTTTTAATTTGTGCTTAAGGAGGGATGAACGAACGGATGGACATGCATGGCTTACTCAATTCCTGTGTTGGAGCTGATCAAACCTCTCAACACAGAATCAATAAAAATATTTGGATGCTTTTGCTATTTGTTTAATTTTTTTATTTATGTGAGCGTAAATATTAAAACAAATGTTTGTTTCTACTTTTTATGTAGATCGTGGCTTAGTAGCCGGTTGTGCGGGCAGACTGGAATAAATTGACTTGAAAAGGAATTTCAGCTTCTTCTGGAATATTTAATGAAAAAGTGAAATTGCCGTGACTGCATACATTGCTTTTTCTATCTACGTAAGCTGATTGAGCTCACAAACAAGGAATACTTGAAATTGTGCGTTTGGACAGCGACATTATCTCAAGGTGAATAAACGATATCACAGTATTTCAGTGCATTTTATTCAGTTAGGAGACAATATTAATTTAATACAAGTTATATTAAGTATTTAAAATATAAAGATTGAGCTCGTATTGTAAGCTATCTGCTATTTCTGTTTTCAGAAATACCAGTTTTAATTTTTTTTCAAATTTTAAGAAAATTCAACTGCTCAGACATTTTGAAGTTGGATGATTTATGCATTTTGCTTTCAAAAGTTTATTAAATTGCGGTGCCAAATAATTTTCAACATATCACTTAATTGAAAACAATTTATTCAAATGGTAACTGTACGCTTTTACGATTATGGTTAAAAATTCTTAAGACATACAATGTCTAGACACTCGCTCTTTGAGGTCAAATTAAAAATACTAACGAATATGAATGATTTTCAATACGGCAAACATTAAAATAGCAACATACATTTTATTTCATCAGCACGGTGCAGCAACATAATTATGACAACTGACAAGGATGAGATCATTCTGTTGAATGCGTGTGCCATCTGAAACTGAAAATTTGATAGACCCTTGTCAAAATTGTCTTGGAATAATGTGATATTTCCTCTTTTTGAGCATTTCGCATATGCAAGAGCATAACTGCAAATTACCTAAATGGTAAATTATCGCATCAACTTGACACAATTTAATGCCCAATTATATAAAATTACTACACAAGCGCATACATACAACAAGTAATATAATTATATGCGACTTTAAATTTGTATCAAAAGTGGTTATAATTCATAAATAAAGAAGATTAAAATAAAATTTAAGTGCAAAAATGCCTTATGGTAGCTTATCGTTCTAGAGTCTCATATAAGACTGAAAGAATACTTTTCATTGTAGGCAAACAAATTGCATTGAACCACACATTTGTCCAAACAAAAAAAGTAATTTCATTGTTATTTCTTCGTTGCCTGTCACTCCTTATGTCTTTGCAGGATATACTCCATTCACAGCCAAATCAAATTAATGTCTGACCATGTTGTTGCATACTTCCCTTGCATCCATATTCATAGCAGAAACACCAAGTTGCAGCCAAATAGGCGCTTAGGAACAGAAATCACATCTGCACCGTCATATCTCTATTTGGCATCGCAGAAAAGACTTTTTCGAATGAGAAATGCAAAATCTGTGGTGAGGTTGGAGTTTAGAATGTTCTAACTCCACACGGGGCTTTAAGCTTCCCGATTCTGCAACTTTTTCAACTTTATGATGGAGAATATGATCTGTGGGATGCGTTTGAAATAAAGTTTTAATATTTGCTATATGACTGTATTGACGCTGAAATAAATGCGAAGCTACCAACGCATCCTGCAGATTTGGTGAACAAGCACAGGGGATGGGTCTCGAAGGCAAAATGAATAAAATTTAACCTTTGAAATAATGATTGAAATGGAAAAGTTCAAGTTCGAAGTTCTTCAGACCTTTTCTGTCTAGGTTAAAAAGTACGGCGTTCTTTTGGAAACAGGTGAAATTGAGTAGTGGATCCCTCTGGAGAAACAAAAACGAGAAAATAAAGCCACTTATAATGTCAATGTTTCTATACGAAGTAAGAATGCTTTCAAGATGTGATTGTTTAGAGATAAAAACTATTCGTGAGATTAATGGCCTATATTTTGGGGATGGTGAATGGTGTATACAGTGGTATCACGAGATTTAAGAAATCTACGACATTGCAAATCGACGTAAAGTATGCCGACCCCGTAGTATCGGTCATATCGTTCGTACGAAAGAGTCAGCATTAGCCAACATTATTATATTTTATTTATTATTTTTAAATTTAAGTGATGTAGTTGGAGAAGAAGAAAACTGAGCCTGATTTTGACTGACCTAATATTGCATGAGATCTGTATACTACAAATTTGACACAAGTGCCGCATGATTGCTGAGGTCAAGAACTGCATCAGTTTTTAATGGCCAATTAACAAAGTAAGAGTACCAAAAATATATATTTTTTTGAAAAGGCGAAGTATTTATTTTCGCAGTTTCTGTGGTTATAACGCGTCGGGCATCACAACCTCGACCAGAGGCGGCTATTCCTGCGAATATTTCTGATATCTCAATGAGACAGGACACACATGCAAATAAGAAAATTCTGTTTGAATATCACTGAATATAGCAAATTCATATCGGTTAAGTGAAAATAAAAGCCAATTTAAAAATGCAACACAAATTATGTTTAATTTGCGGTATCAAATCATATTCTAACGTTGGTTGGCTAAGGGCAGNGTATCACATCATATTCTAACGTTGGTTGGCTAAGGGCAGCTGGTGTTTGTCGGTATATGAATTTACACGCATTACTAATCAAAACTAATACAAACGAACAGTACAACATTCGGGCTTAGGCGATGTACGGAGAAGTTACTAAATAAAATATTTCATCCTGAAAAACAAAGAGTTTTTGTTACATTTCAATGTTTGTATTAACTAACAATTTACATTGGAAAATTCGTATTAATCATATTTATGTCGAGTCAATACTGAAATTTGGTTCAATTAAATGGATAAACGTGGATATTTTATGCTGAAAACCGTCTTGTCGGTTTACACAGATGTACTGGAGCCACTCCCAAATTAAATGCACATGGATTTAATCAAAAAAAGCTGTGCAAGTTTTTCATTCGGCCATCCTTATTTTTATATTCCAATTTTTATATTTATATAATTAATTGTTATCAATTATGAAAATTCATGTAATTTCATGTTTGTTTGTGGATGATTTGTCTTCAAGCATTTTTTTTTAACAACATAGGCAGTACCTCAGATGTTCATGAAATCAACTTTTAAAGCTTTGGGGCTATTTTATCCAATTTTTCTGTTAAAAATAATTAAACTGCTTCTTTTATTAAGAGGATTATTTATTGAAGCACTTATTTTGGTTGAGATAGTCAAAATATTTATTGTATCTTGACTTAATTACAACTTCGATCAAACATTTGTGTATAATCTAGCTTACGTCCTTGTTTCTAGTTTTTGCAAATGGACGGACGGACGGATGGACGTACATCGCCTGTGGTGGTTTTGCCAAAACTATTATATACTTTGTCTATTTGATTGGCATCGTATACAAACATTAGTATTGTCTATGTTCTTGGGGTTCTTCTTGTTCATTGTGTATGAAATGAAATTTATTTCTAATGATGCCAGAAATGATTTTAAGGACTGCTACTAGAACATGTTTAACATTTCTTTTTTATACTAATCAGACAATTGCTCTTCGATCTGTGCGAAGTATGTATTGCATAGAAGTTATTGTTTCTGACTATCTGTGGAACTGATATGTTCAAACTCGAAAAACAGAATTCGTTTGAGCGATGTTTGTCTATCCGTCGGTCCATCTGTGATCACGATCATTTGAATAGCTGTTAAAAAAATCTATGAAATATGGTTATTGCCTGTTTTTTTGTAAAATATGAGGCCAGTTTCGGAAANATATAAATATGGTTATTGCCTGTTTTTTGTAAAATATGAGGCCAGTTTCGGAAACTACATATAACGGTTTTTCCCAATTTGATAGCAATTAGTAGTAGAAGGTGTTTCATTGCATGCTCCTGAATTCTGATATGGAATCATTTTTGGTTATTCCTGTAATGTTGTTTGAGCTGAGTACAATCGGTCGGTCAATTTGGATACCTCCCATAGACCCTTTTTTTCCCGATCTCATGGATAATGCATAAGTTTCGTGTATTCATCGTATGTTGTAGATTTGATATATGCGCACACCATTTTTAATGTCATGCCGAAAATTNCAGATTTGGTATATTCGCACACCATTTTTAATGTCATGCCGAAAATTGAGAAAAGTCTGTCCATGGCTCATCACAACTTCAATCCTCAACTTTAAAGAAATGATGTTAGAAGACACGAATATCATCCCAAATAACTGAAATTTGGCAATGAGGAACAATTAAGACATTACAGCCATTAGGAAATTTGAGCCGAATCAATTGAAAACCTTGGGAACCATATACATATCCATAGACAGAGTAATTCTTGAATCTAATAAAATCCTATTCAAACGCACAATTTTAATTCAATTGGCAAATGATGGGTTATAATTAATAAATTCGATTGCAATGTTGCTGGTAGTGTCAAAAAACAATGCTTTTCACGAGAAATTACAGAATTTGGTTTAAGGTAATTGAAAATGTTTTACCATTGAAATCATAAATTTGTTTAAGTTTAATGAACGGTTTCGTAAGCTTACTACTGTACTAGTTAAGAAGATCAAATTACCCATTATAACCTCTAGCACGTTTTGACCTCAGCAATATTTTAGTACCAGTGTACGCAATATTCATTATTCGTAGCTTTGAAACGTAGCATACCATCAAAACAGCCTGGAGAAGTCAAGAGCTAATCTTTCACAGCCGTCAACTTATACTATAAAATCAGACCGATTCGGCAGACATGTGGTGCGGCAAGAGAAGGCAGAAAAGTATGGGGAATCACGAGCTACACCAATCTTTTAGCTACCGAAAGCATTCCAATTGAACCGTGAAATGCTAAAAAAATAACCTGATTGAGCCAGAAGACAAGGAAAAGCCTGATAATACATCTGCACGCAGTGCATCTGGTTCACAATACATTCAAATGCACTTTCCTGGATGTTGTTACCACATGCATCGCTATCGCGAGACGAATATTCTGCTCAGTGGTTGCTCGGCATTGATATTCCTTCCAGGAAGACAAAAATTGGGTAACTAATTGGTTTGTTTCAGAATAAATTTCTTAAAAAAATACGCGTCTTGCAATGGTAAATGCTTTGAATACAATTTATTATATTTCTCCAATCTTTTATCAAAAAAAAAAAAAAAGAGAACACAAAAAATTCCCTCACTTGATACCGGTATACCTGCTATGGACTGCATTACTAGATGTTACAGTCAATGCCATTTTATTATAATGCATTCACAAGACAAAATCAAAAATTTGGATGAAAAATCCAAAATCGAAATATTGGTACATAATGACTTACTGACATATTAGCTTAATCTTGTAAAGACCATATGATGGCGTAACCAAAAAATACTAAATTTATAAAATTAAGAGCAAGAAGAACAAAAACAACAATATTATATTAGCATGATTATTGTTATTTCAATGAGACTTTTCCTACAACAAGAATATGCAAGAAGACTAATAAATACTACTCATTCCAGCGATATCAAAATTGCAATATTATTGTTAGCTGCTAACGTCAGCCTTCTGTTGAAAATAAAAACCATGTAAGGGTTTTTTAGGGCAAAAAGCAAAAAAAAATATTATTTTTCAGATCCCAAATACAACGTTTGGTGTTGTTCTCCATGACCAAACGCTGCTAAAANAAAATATTATTTTTCAGATGCCAAATACAACGTTTGGTGTAGTTCTCCATGACCAAACGCTGCTAAAAGGTATACAAAATAAGAACGCTTTGAGTTTCTATGTATTTTTCATTATGGTGTGTTTATATTGCTGTTATATGGCTCCCAAATTTTCAAGTTGTAATAACACAAAAATGTTTAGCTATCTTACCCCCAATGCGGACTGAGTGCTACTTCATGAAAGTAGCTTCAGCAAAAGCTTCAAAATGGCGCCAACTGCTTCGTACTTTGTATGAATATTACAATTATTTTTATTGTTGTCGTATCTTTATTTTCTTATTCTTATTCTTATGTTTATTTATTCTTTAATTTTTCTTTGGCTTTTCCGTAAATTTTTTTCTTTTCTATGCTTAAAACGTAAATAAAATTCATTCTACCCAAACTTCATTGCCGCAGCAATTGCACGTGTTGGTATGCCATAAATATAAAGCAACAACAATAACACGTACAGCGCGAAAGGCATGAAAAATTATAAACAAATAAATGCTAAACTTCATACGAGGGAATGTAAAAATAAAAAAGTATTATATTAAAGCATGTACTTGAAGCAATTTATTTGAATAATCTCAAATAGTACACAACGTAGTCGTACTCACATAAAGCCACTCAAATAGAGAGTTACCAAGGAATTGTTTTAATTTTTCTTATAAATTTATATGTATGTAACCAAACAAACATAATTACGCTTGGTACAGGCAAGAATTTTTCCGAAAACAAATACAAAAGCAATTCTAAATTTGAGAGTGAGATGTTTTCCCCCCAAACAAATCGGGTAAGCATGTAAACAATAACAATTTTCACAGTGTCAAGTTTATTGTAATCTAAAATGATATCCGATGTCTTTTTCATAAGCATTATTCATAAGCATTTTTTCATAAGTATTAAGCTTGTTAGCAAAGCAAGAAAAACTGAAGACTTCAAACTCTGAATTACATCTTGATAAACGGATTGTTTATAAGAATCGAAGCTTGGGTGGGCGGGTTCAGAATGCAAACACTTGTGCCTTAATGTCAAAAGTAACAATGTTGGAGTAGTAAATTACTTTGGAAAAAATATCCAAACAATATAAATAGCAGTTTTTATTCAGGAACAATAGAAGGTAACAGGTACTTCCATGTAACACATATCTGGCTTATAGAAATTAGTCACAGGCAACTGAAGAGTGGATAAAAAATTAAGTCAGGTTTAGAAGGTGTATCGTGTCATAAGTCTTTAAAAATGCAATCTCTTTCATTTAGTGTTGAACTTGAAAAGAAAACTTCTAAACAAACACAACAAATGATTTTGATTTTATATTTCTGGAGGAAATAGTATGCCTCGACAGGGTGCGCCATTTTTTATGTCTGTATGTAAAACTTGTATAACTGTGATATTTATCAATCGACTAATTTGATAAGAAAACCATGTAACTCTTGAAACCGAAACAAAGTGTCGAAATTTACAATATTTCGTTTTTTTATGATTCTGAATTATTTAATTTTAAATTAAAAGTTTTTTTTTCATTATCATTGAATAACTGTACCCAATTAAGACTTATAATTAAAATTGTAATAGTAAGAGAACCACAAATAGTAAAATATTGATAATTCATGATATAAAATTTG
>JXPQ01003833.1:6592-17991 GCA_001014675.1 Ephydra gracilis
ACCCTTTGCTGTTATGCGATTGTGTTTAACTAGGCGTTTGTGCATGTATGTGTGTGTTGTATTTGAGTGTTTGTTTGCATGCTATGTAAATTACGCTATGCTAACATCGCTCAAAGCGAAAAGGTATGCATGCGTATGTAAACGCCTGTGTCGCATTGCATGGTCATTATATGGTTAACATGAAAACGGAGTATTTACACTCCCCATGGTATATTTTTGTATTCATTCGCACACCTCCTACTTTTTTATGCTTTTATTATACATTTAATTCTACATTTGTTGTGCTTTTTATTTCGGTTGCCGTTGTTGCAATGCGCCTTAGTTTTTTGCCCGTGCATTGGGGCAACAGCAAAACGCACAAGAAATGCAATTTTTTGCCTTTTGACTTGCAACGTGCCAATTTGCGCGTTCGATTGTAAGTGTTTAAATGTGCACGTTTGCGTGATGACAAGCGGTCAGCTAGCCGTTCAGGTGGTGCACGTTTTTTTTTTATAGAATTTACTACGTAGCACATTGCTGTTGGTTTTTATGAGCTGTCCCATTGAATTTTTCATATTTATTTGAATATTTACTGTTGTGCAACGACAGTTACGTAATAAAAGGAAATATGCATTAAAATGTTGCACATATGCATGTAGCGCATAAAATAAACATTCAATTTGTCATAAATTGTATACATTTTCGGTTGAATGCAAAAAGACGCTTGTTTTGCTTGTGTGCGCTTGCATCCTGTTTAAATGTGCCAGCGCTAGTTTTTTACTTTGCGAAAATTTTATCTTGAAACATCACTTAACGCTGTCGCCGGCAACATTTAATAATTTCCCTTTGTAGTATTTCATGTGTTATGTCTGTGTTGCTATGTTCAACAGATTCATATTATTATTTTTAAAGCCAAAGGATACTACTTGCGTTTGAATGTGGCACTGCAGCAACAAGCGTAAGCTGCAGAAATTTTCATTTTAGAGAAATATTCAACAAATTCAGCTTTAAGGAAAGGCATTTTGCTGCTGTATGAAATTAAAAAAACACTGAAAGCAGTAAAAATAAAATTTTCGGCTGAGGCCAACAGTGTAATACACTTTGAGGAATGGAAATTTTCAAAAACACAAAATGAAATGCTTCACCTTAAATTGAAAAAACAAAGATAATTTTTTTATTAAACCATTAATGCAGAGGAAGAGCATCGCATTTGCTTGGTTAAGGATGCCAATTTTGTAGTAGGCGCATTTATAATATGAATTTCACCTCAATTTCGTAATTCACATGATATGCTTTTGCTTAAAATTCTCTATTTGGTCCACAAACTTCCTCCGGCAGTACCTCTTATTTTCATCAAATCATGAACATTTTTAGTGCACATATACATCATATTTTTTGCTATAAATTTTTAAATATTATTGAATTTCATTTATGAATATAGCGGATTATGTTTAAAAACCGCTTTATTATTTATATTAACTGTTCGGGAGGTTCCTCTGCATCTCATCAAATCGTGTTAATTTTTGGTAAGCCTACTGATAATATTTGTTTCATTTCAATTATGAAAATATTTTGAATTTAGTTGATGTTTGTGGCCAATTGCCTTTAAACGCTGTAGGTTTGCGTCAGGCATCTCTGATGAATTGGCAACCACTCCCATTCTCGGAAAATTTCTAGACGTTATCTATCCTGCCTACTAATGTAATACACCTAATTGTAATAAATTACTTCCGAAGCCCCAAAAGTGCTAACGCTTTAGTTTTGATTAAGAAAGTTTTAGAAAAAGTACTAGAAATATTGATCGGGCCTCATCTTAATTCTAACGCGAACATTTTTCCATTGAAAAAGTGCGCCAAAATTGGTAAATTAAACTGCAGTTCCGCTGATTATTTGGCAATCCCATCCATTCTCGGAAAATCCCTAGACGCTATTACAGCCTACCTAATAATCTAATTTTTCTGAAGGCTAACGGACGGACGGACAAAACTAGATCAATTCTTTCAGTAAACCTGCATATGCTTAACAGTTCATCGCTCATTCGTTCTGGATGCAGCAAAAGTGTGACCACAGTTAATATACGCATTGCCAACTGCATTGACGACGTGCATAAGAAATAAAAGAAATATAAAATGAAAGATGAAAAGTAAAGGACTTCGCAACATGACATGAAAAGCAAAAGATGGCTTTTATTTTTGTTGTTGGCAGCTGTTATTTGAATGGTTACGACCAAGAAAAGAATTATTTGAGAGAAGGCGCATAGAATTGCAAGTAAATGTGGAACGGCTTACATTGCATTCTGTATGCCAACATAAACGGTCTTAAGCAGGATTATGTTTTAACTTACCATATACCATTCTACAGCCATTCATTATAAACTGTACATTCACATGAATTTTCTGAAGTCCTCAATGTGTTTGAGGAAGCTGATGCATCTGCTTTGCGTATCAATAAGAACTGAGATGTTTTATATAAAAAAAAAGTAAGTCTCAATGCACAAGCTTCGGGTAGCTACAAAGCATTGATGTTATACTACCCTTCAGCAATTAATCTTGATTCTTAATTTAATTTAAAGCACTTGTGGCATCCGAAATTTGGGATGCACATGGTGTGATTTTCTTTAATTATCTTGAAAAAGGAAAACCAACAACAGTGACTATTACTTAGCTTAATTGGCGCATTTGAAGTATGAGATCGACGGAAAGTGGCCCGATTTGAAGAAAAAATACCGCTACACAAATATAAGAAAACAACAATAGCAAAAGTGCATGAATTTGGCTTCAAATTGCTTTCTCATCCATCGTATACTTCATCTCTGGCTCCCAGCGACTATATCGCTTAATTTAACAACACGGAAAAGCTTGCTGGAAAGAAATTAAGGCTGTTGAAGAGGTGCTCGCTGACATTGAGGTCTATTTTGATGCTGAGCAGAAATCGTACTTTAAAAGGAGTAACGAAAAATTTTCGGAATTACAAAACATACAATTGGGTTTTGAATAGTCTCGAATATGAAATGAAATCGCAGTGCTTTATTCATGCACTGCTATCATGAATTTAACAATTTCGTTTTTGAATGAACAAAGCAACAGTTCCAAACATAATTGGAGAGCTAAGCAAGCATTGAGCAGTAAAGAAGCGCAAGATTACAGAAGTCTTGTATGTGCTATTCTAAAAATGCAACAAAAAAGCACTGCAGTAAAACGTATTTAATTGCACCAAATAAAATATATGACGTGGTACTCGTGATGTACGTATATCCAGTCGTTTATTTCAAAATTCAATCAAATGGATTAAAGCATGCACTGAATAGGTGCAATGCACTGAATAGGTGCCAGCACATAATTCTCTCCGAATTCATTGCACCGCTGACAGTAGGAAAGTATTGAATTTCAAACCATTGCTATCATTACAGCATTGATCTAATCGAGTGATGCTCAGCTAGCGAATGCTATGCTCCCACTTTCGTATGGCTCTGATTCTAATTTAGAAATAATAATAAACCAGTCATAATGTATGAGCACAAAATTAAATGGAAAAACAATTGCTTTCCCTTCTACTTTATGTGGCGCTGGGTGGAACAGATGCATACGGAGCAAGAAGAAAAAACAAAGCAAATGCTCAAAATGCCGAGGAGAAAAAAAAAAAGCGGTGCGGTAAAAAGAAAAGTTTCAGCAAACTAGCGATTCGACAATATTTACTGTTTATTGCTTCCGCTAACAGCAACTGCCATGGTGCTGGTATATGTTGCTTGCTGCACTAGCGTCAACGTTGATAATGACATTCAGTGCGAAAGAAAAAAGGGACAAGCGTATGACAACTTATTTTATGAATTAAAATTAAAACGTACCAAAAATGTTTGGACAGCGCAATATATATAAAAAAAAGAAACGGAAAACAAAATGGCGTGTAATTTTATTAAACATTTAAAAAGTTTAATAAAGTTTGCTTAACTGGTTGCGGTTGTTTTAAAGTTCAATGAAACTACTGCATATTCGGCATAGTTTGTGCTCAATATAAGCAACTACTTGCATTATTAGTTTTTTCTTTAGTAGTTCAGCAGTTGAATATTTTACAATGCCCGAAATATTTTAATTGAAATATATGCTGCAGCCACTTAATTAAGTCTTCTATGACCAGCCAAAACTTAAAAAATTAAGCGAAAACAAAAAATTTAACTGAAATGAAATTCTTTCATAAATACTTTAGTTGAACTATTTATTAAACGCGGCACTTGCTACGTTGCAATTGAAATTGTTGTATGTTGAAAATCAAACTACAGTGGGAACTCGTTTCAGTTAATTAATAGTGTGCTGATAGCAAGCAAGCTACTGCCGCGCAAATGCAAAATGTAGAAAATTTTATCTTTCGTAAAGCAAAATAAATTAAATGAGTACATTCATTAGCGCGTACTACAAAACCTGGGAATGAGAACATGCTAAATTATTAAAATCTTTACTCACACAATATTTTCACAGCTGTGCTCGCTTTAAAGAATTCACACTGTGTATGCAAGAATAAAACACGGTTTTTAATTGATTTAATTATAAAAACAATGTGTAATGAATTTTAAACAAGAAAGTAACAGTCGGCTTAGGCCGAAATTATGATACACGTCGTTTCACAATTGTTTAAAGCAGGGAAGACACACAGAAAAATAGTTCTGCAAAATTGTTTATTTCTAATTTTTTTTTTTTTTAATTGATGGAAAACCTCACTCCTAGCCCTCTTAAATACACGGCATTTTCATCTAAAAGTTTGATTAAAATATCCGTTTTACGTAGCACATTGGTGTATTGGTGGTTCCTCTCATTTTCTTCTAAATGCACCGAATTTAAGTAACGGCACTGATAATTCGTAATAAATAATTTTTGTTTATTTCTTTTAATTTGAATTTGATTGGTTTTTAGAACACATTAATGTATCCGAGGCACGTATACTTTTATTCGCCTTATTGCTCATATTTATTTCCACTCAATTGCAATATCATTTAATTTCTTGAAATTTGCTCATTTGGCTTAGTACCCTTTCGATGCACATAGTTATACTTGCAGCTGTGCGTATCATCCAATCATGCTCATTTTAAGTAGACACATTAATATTTTTTTAATTTCATTTATGAAAATTCGTTGAGTTCCGGTATTAACCCTCATGTGGACTTGCCTCTGATTATCATGCAATCCAAACCAATCCAATTCAACCTAATTACCAACTTATTTATGAACATCTGCACTTGAATTAGTTATACCTTTAGGAACTCAACATTGAGTGCAGCGTCGTAAAGAAAGTATTCATCGAATCTACACTAAATTGAAAGACTGATCGAAAATTTATGCATAGCGTATATGAGCGGACGGTGCAAATTGAGTTCATGCTTCTCTTAACAAGTTTTGCTTATGAACTGATGGAGGAAATAACTTTACAAGATAAATTCCTGTGATGATGTTAATCATCTTGGTAAACGTTGCGATGGATCTGTGAACCTTGGTTCTGGGCCTTACAATAGTATGATCAAAATGAATGTACCCTATGCTTATAACATTGGCATCGTGTATGAAAATGCAATTTGCATTAAGCAAATAAATGATAAAAATCAATTTAAATAAGTTAAAGTCGCATTACTAAACGGAAATTACTAGTAATTATCAGCATGTGAGTGCCATTGAAATCTGTTATACATAGCATGTCTTTGTTTGCATTTTTACTGCGAAAAACAACTTGAGAACTATCAACAAGTAGATGAGTGCTTGCATTTTGCGAAGACAGAGCTGTAAACCAATGATTTCCTTGTCATGATTAGCACAAAGCAATGTGCCGCCATGCCAGGAAACTGCTTTGTGAGGAGAAATGTTTGATTTAAAATAATAACATTGATTCCGCACTTTGAAAAGGGTGACACTTGGCAACTGTAATGAAGCACACTAGTTAGTGATAAAATATAAAAGGGGCATTGTGCAGAAATTGAAACAAGAGCAAATAAATGGGCGCTGGCATTTGCTAGCGATGAATTTTAAACAGTTTTAAAATTAGAAAATAAATATTCTGCTTCAAATTCTTGTACTTTACTAAATTTATTGTGAGCATAATTTTCAAGACAAACTGCAATTTATTGGTATTGAAAAGTATTAAGAAATTATATAAAACTAGTGCAACATGTACTATACTCAAATGTTGTCTGAAATGTTTTTTTTCTAAATAAAAAAAGCAAAATTCATGAAAATGTGGCGAGTTCAAAAAATAATAAATAATTTTGAAAAAATCAACAAAATACATAATTATGTGTACTCGTAGACTTTAAGTATTGGAATCATCGCTCGCTGCTAAACAACGGTATTTCCCGCCTGGGGGGAGTGAATGCCTCCATAGACTATCCACAGCACCTGCAGCACTTTTGAGCAAAGATTTTCTTAAGCAAAGTAACAAATTCTGAAGGTCGCAACAAACTTTTAAACGTTTTAGACACATTGCTGAGCAGCAGCAAGCAGAAATAGTGTGAAGCAAAACCTTAAGGGAGTATAATCCAATTAATTCAACGTTTAAGGAGGGCTGAACACCTCTTTGGACGATACATAGAACCCATAGCACCATTGATCAGAGATTTGCTGATGCACAACAACCTTTTACAGGCTTTATTCACATTTGTCAGCAGTGGCAAGCAACAATGTTTTGAAAGAATTACCAAGCGCACTATGATCTAGTCAGGATGACAACACATTTAAATGAAGAGCATATGACAGTTATAAGTACTATCATAGACATGTCCACTTATGAGCCGCGGAGGTGGCGGCTAAGGTTCATTTGTTCAGCTTCCCCAAAGACTGACTACCTATGACTATTGAACCAAAACAAACGTCGAAAGATAGCTAAGCCCGGTCTGCAAGTGCGACTTATGTAAAATAAATGAGCGAAGTAGGATAAATTTCTAGAGCTTCATTGGTAAGGTCATTTACTTCTTTTATCATTATCGAATTGCAAAGCGATATTATAAAATCACATGCCCCTATATTGAAAATTATGTAATTTTGTTTGTTTTTCAATTCAGAAATGTAAAGCTTTTTATGCCGTGTTTGACCAATACCTTCTTTGCATTCCATTCATTAGCATTCTCCAAATATTTGTACGTTGGTACACAAAGAAACCATGTAAATTTTACCGAGCTGAAAAGTAATTCTGTTTTAGGAAATGAACCACATTCAAAGTGGCTATTATTTAATTTTGATTTAAGCAAAGTTTCTCCGAAGCTTAATTCGTTTTCATTTTAAGTTGCTTAAAATCCTCTTTTCGGATAAAATAGTTGTATTTAAGGTAGTTGTTAAAACATTTGCTGACCACCCACCAAAGTTCAAAGTGAGCCCTTTCGGCAATCAAAATCAAAAATTTACTAAGACACGTCGNTGTTCAAAGTGAGCCCTTTCGGTAATCAAAATCAAAAATTTACTAAGACACGTCGCCTCATAATGACATAAGAAACATCACACCAATTTAATTAATAAGCTTTATTTCAGAAAATTTTACTTCAATCAATATTTTTGAAAATTTAAATGATAACCATGCATAATTCAGCCTATATTGTGACTGCATGGATATACTGGAGATCGCTCTTCCTTTTATTAAACCAAGCCCATTTTCAATAAACACATTGAATATATATAAATGGTGGTCCTTCAATATTGAAATTTCGTAAAATTGTGAGTAATTCAGCATAAATGCATCTATTCGACCACAAAGGTGTATTGGTAGCACCTGTGGTTGTCATTCAATGAAGCCCATTTTCGGTACACATACTGTTNCTAGCACCTGTGGTTGTCATCCAATGAAGCCCATTTTCGGTACACATACTGTTTTTATTTCTATTAAAACTTAAATGAAAACTGTAGGGAATTCTGCATAAAAGCCGCTTTTGAGTCGTTGTAGGTGCAAATGAGCTACGACTGATTTACAATTGTCTATTTTCAGCACCCGGCTAGCACCGTTGATTTCCCACCTTATTACGTGATTTCATTGAAGAATACCAGTTTTCATTGCTGCAGTTGATTAACGGCCGCAATTATGCGTAAAAAGGTATAGTGGAGGTACCCGGTGTATTAGTCGGATCGTAATCGAATTCAAACTTCGATGTATTTGATTCTTATTTTCTATAGAACGCGTGTACCAGTTTTCAATAGCTCAAGTACTTTTTAACACTTTTTGTCTTTAGACGCATAGATAGCCATGGCTAAATCAATTTTGGTCTCCGAGCACTAGTTCTAGGTATTATGAAGTTATGACTAAAACGTATGCATTGGCGACTTGTATACAAACTTAAAATAACTGTTCTTTTTATTCCAACTATCACTAAGCGTTAGTGGTAGTTTTAAATATTGAGCTCACGAAAGCAAATTGAATTAATTGAATGAGTGCAGCTAATTTAACTCAAAATGGTGTCTGCTGTGATGATGGGCAGGTTCATCTGAAAAAAATCGAATAATGCCTTTTTCCAGTAAATTTATTGATTATATTAAAATAAACTCCATAATGACATTTTGTTGACTTTAATCGATGAGTAAGACAAGTTTTGCTTTTAACCTGTTAACTGCGTAAGACGAGTTAACTTCTGCAAAGAAAACCTTTTTGTGTTGCGTAAGATAACTCGTGCGGGAAACTAAAAAGTTCTGAGCAGATATAAGGTAATATTTTTTTTATCAAAATCTAATACAGGCTTCANTATCAAAATCTAATACAGGTTTCATGTAGTAATAAATATTCTGTTTATTCAGATTGAGTGTGTCGTAAGGGTAAATTCGTAATATACGTTAACTGTAGTGGTAACTCATTAGCACCACCTTACTTGCGCTACAAAGTTATATGCAAAATTCGGAAGACGAGATAACTCGTCCTCGCTTGATTTCAATTTCGCAACGTTTGCAGGATTTGAAAAAAAATTACGCAGTTAACTGGTTAATTACCTTTTAGGTAATGTACGTCTATCGGCGGTATAAAGGCGTAATCTCGGTTTTAAAAGAAAGTTGACTTCCCTAATGTCCATGTCAAAACACTATATCTTCAATCATTCCTTGCCACGTAATGTGAAATTGTGCTAACTGAGTAATCCATGTGCAGCGTGTAATTGGCGGAAGCATGTAGAAGCTATAACTTATTCTCGCTTCAAAATTATCTCTCTCATGTCATCTCATTAAACAGATATCTTAAAATTTAATTAAATTTTACATCGAATACACTGCTAACGTAAAAAAAGGGTTGAGCTTCTTAAATACGCAGTGCAATCAGTGCGTTTGAAGCGCATGGGAATGGGCCCCGCACGCGCACACTTACCCACAGCATGCAAATACAACTTCAGCAATGTTAATGTTACGCCTGGCAAAGCCGTAATATTTTCCCAGCGCAATTGTTTGCGGTATAACTTAAACACATAAGATGGTAAATGTTTGCTCAAATCACAAGAACAATGCTTAATTGAAATTAAATTTAAATTCGAGCATAATGCGAAATGCAAAGCAGCTTTTGCAAGACACATTTCAAACTAACAGAATGTCATTTTCCGCACTATAAATAAGGCAATTACAACAACTGCATAAACAAAAGAAACAAACAAGAATAATAATACAAACGTGCAATTGAAATTGCAAAAATTCTACTTCCACGCATACACACACATGCACACAGATGCACACAGCGGCACAATGGCAAAAACATAATCACACAGCATGCCTTCTTACTAACAATGCGTCGTACTCGCATGTGTGCCTCTTAATATGGCGAACGCTAGTTCCCAAACGTAAAGTTTCCTTGTGAACAATTTTCACATGAATTCTGTAATCAAACGTTGTATTTGTTGTTGCTGTTGCTGTTTCTGTTATTGTTGTACTTTATATTGCTGCTGCACTTATTGTTTTCCTGCAAATGGGAAGCATGTCTTTTACAACTTTGACTGCCAGTACGCCAGTTTGCTAACTTGCATGCCGGCTGCCATTGTTTTTACATGCGGCAATTAAAATTCATTGCAACAACAATAATTGTAGTGCTAACAATAGCAACAAAACGCTGTTTCAACTGCTATGGCTTTCTTCGCTTTTCTTCTCTTTCAAAATTACCATGATTTTCATTTTGTTCTTCAAGTCAATTGAAAGAAAATCTGTGCCCTGCGCGTGCATGTGCTTATGTGTATGCGTATGCGGCAATGTGCCTTTGTATGCACTGGCAATGTTCATGACTGTTAGCAACGCGCGCGCGGAAAATTATATGAAATTTAATTTTTCCCCTTAGCATGTTGTCGTTACAGTCACTGCAGTCGTCGTCAACGTCTTTATGCCAAGCGCTAAATAAAGTTACAACTAGTATTTTGTTTGTGCTACAAGTGTAAATTGTTTAACTGCAAAGTGGCATTACCAGTTTTTAAAGTAAACGCGTACAGGGCACAGCAGTAATGCCAGCTACTTGTTGCTATGTGCACTTGAATTCGTCTAGCAACGCTTACTCTCTTACTGTGCTTCTTCTGCGTTCTCCCACCACCGCCGCTATCGAGGTGGCGATGTTTGTTTTGAATTTAAACGTGCATTGAATTTTAAACGGCAAATAAGCGAATGCACAAAGACGCCACAGCAGGGCAGCGTACACACCAACATGTTGCTCATGCATTTTAAGTGAATTTCCTTTGCATTTTTTGAGAATGAGCATATGCTTTGGTAACAGTGTGCAGTATTCAAATATTGCAGGGAACGCATTTAAATACATAATTTGCGTAGACCTCTCCCTCGGCGTGTGCTAGCATGCAGACACTTGCATTTACAAAGCATACAAATTATATGCAAATACTTTTCAAGAATTTTATTGATTTTTTATTGAAATTATCGATGTCAAGGCGGACGTTCCAAATATTTTTTAGTAGCCGAGAGCATTAAAGAGTGGGCAAGGCAGTTAGAACGTGTGTCAATGGAGCATAAGCAACACGATAATTCACTGTGACGTCACAATTGTTGTGGACAAGTGTTTTAAACATACGCGCTGTTCTACAGCGGCGAAATAGAGACGAACATAATTTACGGGCTTTGAAGACTGATGTGATGCGATGCTACATTACCGCGTAGCTGGAGATATTTTTTAGTAGCCGAGAGCATTAAATAGTGGGCAAGGCAGTTAGGACGTGTGTCAATGGAGCATAAGCAACACGATAATACACTGTGACGTCACAATTGTTGTGGAAAAGTGTTTTAAACATACGCGCTGTTCTACAGCGGCGAAATAGAGTCGAACATAATTTACGGGCTTTGAAGACTGATGTGATGCGATGCTACATTACCGCGTAGCTGGAGATATATACTATGATATCAAGTTATTTAAGAAGATTTGTATGCAGCGGCTTGGTTTCCAGATGGACCAGAACTGACTCCTTTATAAAATGATGATGCGAGCCGACAGGGCTTACAGGG
>JXPQ01003877.1:449-11310 GCA_001014675.1 Ephydra gracilis
TTTTTTTAGTTTTTTTTTAAAGGATTTTTTGTTTGGTTTTTCCGTCACTAATCGATGTCGAATGATGAGCCCCACGCAATACCTTAATGGAGATATGATTCAGGTTTTGAAAAGTAAACTTTCATGAAATGATGCGCTTCATGGCTCATTCTTATGTTATAAGTATATAATTTCGACTTTATTGAGAAAATATATAAGTTTAAATTTTTTTTGAATATCCAGCCATCCAATTTCAAGACTCTAGTAAATCGTAAGACACACTTGGCCTGAGTTTAGAATAAAATCCCCTCTTTTTTAATAAAATGCTGTTTATGTCTAAGTATTTGCTGAATATAAGTTTTCCTGAGGCTTGATTTTGAAATAGTCATAAAACAAGACATCCCAATGAAAAAGCATAACTGCTAATTTTTTTCTATTACCACAAATCATCGGCAGTTGCATGACACAAATGCTATCGCAATTATAGCAAAGCAAACAAATTTATGAATTCAGGCGGCACTACTGAAGGAGTAGCAGGCAAACACATAGCAAGCTAACAAAATATGAACACTGCAAATAACATGCGCAATTTGCAAGTGTCCCAAGTAAGCAAATAATGCAAGCAGATGAAAGCAAAACAAGTAAAACTTTCGAAAGGGAAGAAAGCAATGAATAACTAGAGACGTAGCAAATAAGAAAGTTTTTAGGCAACAGCATGTTGGGCATACAAAGCAAAGAATTTGCATTTAGACTTGTGTAAATGTAAACATACAGCAAACAACAACGCATAACGACAGTAATCTCCAGTCAAACTATTGGGTTATAAAAACAGCAACACTGTGTTGCAAGTGGATACAAGTGGACGTTGTGTATGACATGTTCTGGTCAAAACGTACGCAAATAATAGCAATTTCCTAGCAAATGCCATGAATGAAATGTAGAGAATTAAATGAAATGCACAAAGTGTGCCTACCAACAAAGAACACACCCAAAATGGACAAAACACAAACGACTAAGGGAAACCAACACAAGCAATGCGTTTAGTTTGGTAAGTGCAAACAATTTTAATATCAAATCCAGCAGCAGCACTTAAGACATAAAAACTATTTAATTAAAAAAAAAAGTAAATAAATAAAGAAATTGCAGAATAAAGAGCATTAATATGTAGCACAGCACTAGAAAGCCAGCAAGAGTCAATTGTACTTGTAACACGACATTCCATCACTTGGCTTTTACCGCTTCGCTCAATTTACGTGTTTGCACTGGATTTTGCTAAAAGGCTCAGCATATGTGCGTGTGTGCTTTGTTATGGTAGAGATGTTGCTTTGAATTGATAATAGTTGGACGTGCAAAAGGATTAAATAGAAATTAAGCCAAAAGCGGAGATTGTCAAATTGATCAAAGCCATGCCGAAAGTTCCCTGAAGCTTACTAATGCATGCAAAATTGTTTGACAAATGTTCCAATCGTTCATGCTTCATGAAGTGAAAATTTTAAAATTTCCTTTGCTATTTGCTGTTCCATGCAAAATATTTATAAAAAGCCGAAAAGTGACTGCAGTTGGTACATGGTGTGTTGCACAATTTCTATATTTCAAAATAAAGTATATATGGATATATATGCATATTGTTAAGACAACAAATAACAATTTGAGAGATTACTTACGAACAATTGTGCAGGAAATCATAAATAATAGCGTTACAAAAAGTAGTGCTTTTAAATTTTTAAAACAAGACCACTCAATGTTTTGCAATTGCGAAGCCGAGTTTAAAAAATGTTTGCACTTCAAAAGGATTCCATCTAGAAAATTTATTAAAATGTTGACAAAAAACCTGAAATAAATTCATGAGCACCTACGAATTGCAATTTAAGAAATCATGTAGTGACTAACTGATTATGGCATAAGTTTTTACAATTACACAAATTAATTCCAATTATGGAAATCGCAGATTGCCTGATTTTTTCAAGATTTCATTTTTTCGCATTGTACACTACAAACTATGTTTCGTATTTTATTTCGTCATTCCATCAGGCTACGGGTCTACTTTGTTGCTTTGGAAAAATGCTTGTTACACTACAGAATGATTATATGCTCGTTCGAAATAATCAAATCATTGAAGTTAGCCAATTTTTAATTTCTCAATTTCCTAATTTTTAATTTTTTTTTTAGCAGCAAAGCAAAACTGACTTTCCTCGTTTACCACCTATGCAGCACAGCGCTACACTAGGACGATATAGATTTTGTGCTTCAGTGCAGCAGTTTTGAGCAAAGTGCTTTTGTAAGCAATAAAAATATTTAGTTAACTGCTAAATTTGTAGTCTTAGTTAATTATTTATTTATTTTTTTATTGGCATTTAATTAATTTGTAAAATGTTTCTTTACATGTAAGAAAACAATCTGATCAACAGAAATCAAATTAAAACCGAAGTGGTATAGTAGTCGGTCACAACAGACTCCATAATATCCATTAGTCATTCATCGTTGAATTATGAAATGCCTTTCAATTATTACGTTAAAAAAATATTTTACACGTAAAAAATTATTTCATGCAATTTGTGTGTAAATATAAAAAATAGGATAACAGTGTTGAAGCTTACTAAAAATTAAAATGGTTAAAAAAATTTTAAATATAATATACAAATTTTGCACTGAGGTCCTGACCTTTCCGATAATACCTTACGCCCAAGTTAAGCTCTTCAGCTTACTTAACAGTTATCACTTCCATAAAAACCTTATTTTACCTTGTTTTGTGGCCTGGTATCTTACAAGATGTAAACGAATACTTTGGACTAATTGGGTCCTTTTTTTTGACAGGCAATGACAAATACTAGTTATTAAGTTCTCACTGAAAAGAACATAAATCAATCAGTTCTGATTGTTCTATGGAGGGTACCTGAAATCAGTTAACATTTCAACCCATTTTGAAACAGATCCTAGTAAGGTGTGTATTAATTATATGCCCTTATTTGGATTTTTATTATGAAGATACATGCGCATTAAAAGATTCGAAGTAGTCTCAAAAAAGCAAGGAAAATCGAGATCGCAAATTTTTAAAGTGATCCTAGAAACGTATGAATTAATTATATATTAGGAATTAGAAGTTTGCAAAAGAAAATACACATGAATATAAATTTTTTAAGTCATTCCAGAAACACAAGGTATACAGAAGATTCCCGCAGTTTAAAACCGAAATCGCCCTTTTTTACAGAGATCCTAGAAAAGTGTGAATTAATCATAACCATGAAACTTTAACTTGAATTAAACAATTTCTTTCGATTAGAATTCTTTTCATTAATGTTAAAATCACAATGTGTATAAGAGTGCCTTCGTTTTCGAATAAAGACATTTTTAATAGTTAGACAATGATAAGGTGTATGAAGTGTAATTATTGTAAAAAAATTTTTAGTACTTCAAAAACGATAGGGTGTATGAAGCGCTACTCAAGTTTTGGAGAGAAATCGTCATTTTACTGTGAGATACTTAAGTTCTGACTAAACCAAACGCCAAAAAAAATCAAGATTTTATCAGATCAGAAATACAAGTTCTGGGGAGGATCCTCAAGTTTCGGATAGAAATCGGGTATTCCGGACTTGACGTGATTTCGGATTACTCATAATTACTTGTCGAGATTAGAAGCATTCTTTTCGATTTTTCAAACATGTCTTTAAGAAACATATAGTCGGCAATGCAATAGAAAATTGGAAAATTCAAATCAAAACCATTGTTTCACGTTTCAGGGCCTCGGCTTTTAGTACGCATAAGTGAAATATTGAAAGAAAAGTTACATTGTTAACCCAAAAAATATAATGCTGGCGAAAAAAAAGAAAAATAAGGCAGATTTTGTTAATTGCAGAAATGAGGTCCTATGGAAAGTGTAAAAAATTATATTCCGATTGTATCCATTGAAGGGTTCACCAAGCCCGGGCTCTTGCAGTAAGCTAAAATTGAGAGTCATATTCTAGTAGTTGGGAAGCTATTGCAGGGGAATTTCTGCTATAATATGACAAAATCTGACCAAGTCTCTGGTGTACTATGGGTGTCAGCAAGGCCCTGGGTGTTGTCCTAGCTGACAGTTTGTTATGAGCACCCTGTTTTGGGTGCAACGTAGGGGCTGTGGTTGGCTTAATTTCGTAGGGAAGACTTTTTAGCTCGGGGTGGTGTTGTTCGAGAAGAAATAGGGATGCGATAACCTACATTACAGCAGAGGTGATAAATAGGTCTCGCACTAAAACCATTGGAGGACTTTTATACTCTGCATTGGTATGAAAGTCATTTACGAATTCCTCTGGACATGATCCGGGAGTAATGTACCCGGTTGATTGCGCAGAGCACCGTGTGTAGTCGCGTTTATAGTGTCTATGCACGTTAAATAACCTCGACATTATCCATTCTTGGATGATACAGACATAAATTTTGTTGTATGATAAGTAAAAGCATTTGAACAGATACATAATTTTTGGGGTACGCGGAGTTATGGTTCGATTTTGCCATTTTTTCACGATTTTAACATTTTATTGTGAACTCGAGCACATTAAAAAAAAAGCACACGCAAATGACTCACTCGTCGAACTTGAAAATTTCTCAGATTATCGTGATCAATGAACAAGAAGAAGAAGTAAAAGGGAACAGGGATTAGGTCGTCGATTAAATCCGTTTTCATGAAATTTTCATGAAAAATATCAATTCAGATGGATGTAGTAGACTTACGGCCTGAATTTTGAGTACAAGGGTGTAATAAAGGCCTCGAAATATTCAAAATTCGACTCTCGATTTTTCTATAGAATATGTGTACCAAATTTCGTAAACTCTTACTTTCTACGTATGATCAGAACTAATATGAATTTAGGGACATGTACAATAAATTTGGATGAGATTAATTAATTTATTTAATTTATTGATAAAATAAAGCGGTTTCATTATGTGAGGTATTTTACTTTAGTTTGCACTTCTGCAAATACCCTTGTCTTTAAAGTTTTCATTACTTCTTATAGCAACTCTAGTGGCATAGCGATAATTGTGGCAAGAATCTTCATACTGAGCTCGTCAATGGTCTGCGTGTTGCTGACAAACATATAAATTTTCACACAACCCTACCAAAAGAAACCCGAAGTGATCATATCTGAATAGCTGATTGGCTACTTAAGTCTGCCTTTTTTTTTTTAAATCAGACTTTCTTTTGGATTTTTGCTTCAGAACATTCACCGTTATCCCTTTCCATTAACTGTTCTCAAAGAGCCATGTTTGCGTCCAGCAATGGCATCTCGTGTTGATGCTGCATTCTTAAATTCAGTGATTTTTGTTGTCAAAGAGTGACAAAAGGGCCTGGTCGATTATTTAAAGTTCCTTCCAAAACTCTGGTCAGGATTGACTATTTTACCATTTCAAACAACGTGAAGGTTCTGTCGGGGATATTCTTTAAGCAAGGAAAAAAATGTTAAACAACCATCAAAATGCCCCAATTGAGGTTTCTTTGACACAAACATTCAGTGGCGATGGTTCCTTTGACAACCTCAACAGTTGAACGAGTTCGTAATTGATGACCAGCATATGAACGACTACGACTGTGCCGTGCAAAATAAAATTCAAAACTTAACTATGAATATAATTGTCAGACCGCGTCTGTTTGCCAGGGAATTTTCGACGCTATGCACGCTGAGCTATCACAATTGAAGGAGTATTTTCAATGCACAGCGTAACTGTGTTTGCGCGTAGTTTGAATGTGGAGCGACTTATAGTAAAAATTGTACTGAGTTAGCATTTTAAAATATGACACGTAAAATTGCACGAAGTTATTCCAGGGACGAAATCATGCACCCCGTACTTTAACTAAAACGCTCTCGTAAAAAAGAATTTAAAAATTGTTAAATAATCTGAAATGAAAATATATCAACCTCATGCTGTATGTAACATAAGGCAATAATGTGGAAGACACGTTCAAAATTCAGCATCTGTGGATGGTTGGCCGTATCGCTCGTATAAATTAGTGGAAACAACTTCACTTAGCGCTCGCTGATCGTCATAGACTGCGCAAGATGCTCGAAAGACCATTGCAAAATGTCTTAACGCAACGGATCCCCAACTTGCTCAGAAGAGACAATACTGACGCCAGGGGAACTTGTTTTTTCTTTTGAAATTGCATCGAAAATATTAAAATGAGAATGTAAATGATTTGAGATATCATAGCAATCCCATTAAAAATTCCATATGCATTGAATTTTTTATTTAAAAATCTACCCAGCTCTTCAGTTAAAATAATTGAAAATTTGTTGCAATTTACAATTCAGTGGGTATGTCTTCTTCGCTGCACATGCCAGCAACAGAATGCAACAAATTTTAAATGTTTGCAAACAAATGCTTGCAAAATATCTGAACCGATTTGTTGATTCTCAATGTGTCTGTACATGCACGCAGACAAATGTGCATAACCATTAACCGAATCACGCACGTTTGTGCAGCAACATGGCAACATTTGAGAATATTCCACACAATGGGAATTGCTTTTAGAGAATCAGAAATGCAGTTGCACAGAAATTCACGCACGCTTACATGCAAAAGTAATTTGTGCAATGTGCATTGCTTGCATGTGCATTTTCCTTCAACTCGCTGCTTCGTTGCAGACCACATTGCTCGAAAAGATTTCAAAATTGTTTATTTTTTATGCATACTTTTTTGTTTTGTTTTTGAACTTGCACTTTGCACGAATACTTAATGGACTTGTGTGCAGAGCAGTTTTATGCGTGTATGCGTGCGTAAGGCGCTGCATGTCTTTACGCGCATATTGCTTATGCGCACTTAATCACGCAATTATGACATTATCAAACGCGCTCTGGCAGGTAGTCATTATATAAATTTTAAAACATATTTCGGAAAAATCATAAAGATAAGTAAATATTCATTTTTTATTTTTTCGGTGCCACCAAGATCAAACATTCGCGGTATTGTAATTTTCTATTATATTGATTTCATATTTTTTCATATTTTCTACAATAGGGTTATTTCTATGCATTTCAATTCAAATTTCTTTGGTGCTAAAAAAATTGAGTTGAAAACGTGTTAAGGTGAATTAATCTACAACGTTCTACTATCAGATATTTTAATATTAAGTTCAATCAATTATTTGAAATAAAAATTTTTGAAATTCTGTATTATTCAGTTTCCGTGTTAGAATATTTCTAATACCATATCGGGAACTTCGGAAGAATGAAGCAATATCATTATCATCACTGAACCAATCAACGAAGCTATGTCCACCGAATCATCCGTGTAATCGTTGTTAAACTACGTTAGAAAGCACATGTTGGGAAAGCGGAACCAAGCATATACAGGGCGCGCCATTTTTTATGTCATTATTTACTTTATTATATTTTTAATACCACATCGGGAACTTTTGAAGTATGAAGCAATATCATTATCATCTCTCAATCAATCAACAAAGCTATGTTCCCCGAATCATCTGTGTAAACGTTGTCAAAGTACATAAGAAAGCACTTGTTGAGGGAACGTATTCAAGCACATACAGGGTGCTCCATTTTATATGTCACAATGTGAAAATTGAAAAACTTTAAAAAAGATTGATTTCTTTATTCGAGCTATTTTATTTCAAAATGAACCTTTTCAATTCATATGGATTAGTATTCCAAACAAGAGCGATCGAGTGGACGCCTTTGTTAGTCAACGCATAGTAGTATAGTATATCCGCTGGCATAGTTGCTGTTTGCCTTGAGCTCATCAAGTTTTTGTGGTTTTGCTTGTTAAGGAACCCATTGAAAAGCAGTTTGAAGGGGTAAAATCTAGAAATCTCAGACAATGTCGTTTCTTTGTGAAATCAGAAGTGCTTGGAATTTTTGGAATTCTTTGTATAGCGGTATGGCATTGCCCACCGTCTTCTTCAAATCAGCAACCTTCAAGGTTATGTTCACATTTTTGTGCACAGACATAATAAGTTAACATCCATCGATACTGTCGTATGCTGCATGTTCAGTACTACAGTCTCTCTGATCGCTTCGAGCAGTTCATTTGAACGCCTTAATCTTTGATAAACTGCATATTGTCGATCGCCAATTTCGATACTAACGAATACTACGTTCAGACGGTGTCTGTTGGTCAGGATATTTTCGACAATATGCATGCTGAGCTAACGGAATTGAAAGAGTTTTTGTCATGTTCAGCTTTCCTAGTCTGCTGTATTGTTTCAGTGTGAAACAATTATTGGTTAAAATTTAAGATTTTAACGAAAAAAAAGTTTAATGATGTTAGTAGCTTAGTAACCCGTAAGGCCATAATTTTTCACCTCAGAAATTGTATACAGGTTTTTTCAAATACAGCAATTAATTGAAAAAAATTTTTGCGCACTAATCCACTTGGACCTGCTTTGCGATTAATAAATTATGGGATTGCCCACGAGCGCAAGTTTTTGTCCATAAATGCATATTTGTGCAGAATCCAATGTATTGAAGTCGAAGTAATGTGCAAGGACCCCACTTTATCACAATACTTACTTCGAGAATTCTCACCGCAATTCAGGATATTAGCGATAAACTGCCATACATACCAGGAATTTCGTTCAATGGCACAATTTAAGATAATCTACATCGAAAATTGTGAGAACTACTTTGACGAAACATTTCTCAGGAAAATTAAATTTTTTTGAAGAAATTGATTTTTTAATTATATATTAACAAAAACAAGTAAAAGTAGTTGATATAGTTAATATAGTCGACTAATGGATTTAACAATTTAAATGTGGATTCCGTAGAATTTAAATGATAACTGCGGGTAATCCAGCATTATAGCCTTTATCGGAACCCTGCGTAGGTGTATTGGCATATTACTGATTTTCAGAATATCAGGCCCATTTTTATTTCATACATTGATTCTATTTTTCTTCACCTAATACTGAAATCTCATAAAAATAAAATTCTCACTGTATGTAATGATAAATTAAAGCTCCTTTTGGTATATATAGATTTACTGCAGATTCCATTCCATTTTTTAGCCAGTTGTGTGCATTCCTAAAATACGTTTTCAAATATTTTGAAAGCCTTACGGCTGTAATTTTAAGTAAGGCAGTTTACTGGTACATGCTGAAATATTGATTGCATATTAACCAAATTCAATCTTCGATACAAAATTTTTCTAAAGCAAATGTGTATCAAATTACGAAAATTCAGCAGAACGGCAGAACGGACTTACCAGTCTAAATCAATTCCTGTTGTTATGCTGATTATATGAGTTTGCATTCTGTAAGGTCTCCGAACACTTTCTCGGATATGATATGAATATTTTATGTATAAAATTAGTAGCACTACCAAAAACAAAAAAGAAAAACCTCATGCTTATGACACGAAATGCCAAACTTTATGATCGTCCTGCCAGATTTTACCCTACATTACTTTTGTCAGTTTCCCAAGTATAGAATAGGACAATCGTTTTACACTTCCGATTAATTTTCAAAATCAAGTGGCGCTTCGGTAATCAAAAAATCTCATAATAATTAGAGAAAATCACTTTGATCACCCAACAAACAAGCAGCTCTTATTAATTAAAATTTATCTAGTCTGGCATTAGTTCAACATTTGTGCTAGTTCTTCTCTCTTTCAAAAAAACGACCGAACCAAAAGGAACCAAGCTTTAAGTATAATTTATGGAGACTACGCTCTAGGTAAGAGAAAAAATAAAATAAGGTGTTAAAAGGTATAAATTGAAGACGTCGAGCAGCTTATGAATACCCTAGTCATCCTGCTTCATGAACGATTAAACCTAAAATTCATAATTAGAAAATGAAGTTGGTAGGCCCTGCTAGGTGCACTGAACAATGAGTTGTAATACCGAATCTTAGTACGAGACATAAGTCATATCGATGTGACATATTGCGTTGGCGAACCAAGGATTACGGAAAAAATCTTTTACAAAACCCGATAGACAAAACGCAGATATTTTGCCAGCAATAATGGTCAGGTATCTTTAGAGCACACTAAGAAAAACGTTAAATGGGAAGTTAACCCGCCATGTAGTCCCGACATTCAATCTTCCGTACACCATTTAATTTGATCGATGGAAAACCTGAATTTCTCTATTTCAAGTAAAGTCAAAAAATTGATCGATGTCGCCTGTCTTCAGGATGGGTTTTGATGATTGCCAAAAATTTAAGAAAAAACAATAAAATAACGCATGAACGTTAAAGTTGGTTTAAGCCAACATCGGGATACAAATCGCTTCAAAATAGCTAAAAACGGGGATATCATAAAATGAAATATTTTTTGCACTAAATCCAAAAAAAAAAAACAAAAAAAAAAAAAAAANATCAAAACGGTAAGAGTACGTTTATATAAAAAAAAAAAAAAAAACGAAAATGCATAAAATTTCATTAACTTTTTGACCTCCTAGGTGAATTGAAAGTACGTGAGATTTTCAAACGATTATAGCCATTGCTTTTTAAATTTAATTGTGAAGTATGACTACTGCCTAAATTCATTCAAGAATATGAATTCTTACAGTATAGTAGACGAGAGACCTTAATTTTGAATAGGGAAGTGTACTGGGAGTACCCAAAATACTGTTCGGACCTTAATCAACTTCAAACTGCGATAGAATAATTTTCAATGAAATATGTGTACCAAATTTTGTACATCTAGCTCAAGATAGATATTAATTCCTGTGTTGATACCCATGTTGGTATTTATTTTGATGGGTCACCGACTGGGTATTACACATGTATGACTCAAACCAAACTACGGTTTCCCATTTTGCGACTTGCATAGTAAAAAACACAAAATAGTTACTAGAAACAGAAAAAAAAATAGAATACTGCATTTTTATGCATTATTTTTCAATCATAATTAAATCATGAAACAGATTTCTCTAATCTAGCTGCCTCATATTG
>JXPQ01003911.1:191-10678 GCA_001014675.1 Ephydra gracilis
TTATGTTCAAGTTTAAACCACGTTTAATTTCTAAAGTCCAACGTCCTAATTGAATGCAAAGAGCCTTTAAATACTTTCAACAACGTCGTTGCTTTACAACCTTCAAAAAACAAAATTTCATTTACTGCACGAGGCATTCTTTTAGCATTGTAAAAAGAATTACTGTGAAGAGTCAAGGTTTAGAAATATTTGACGCATTTTAATGAGGAGTATACCAACATAAAAAATGAACTTGGGATAGCAGCAACGTCCTCTCTTATTGAACCAAAAGCTTGTGCTAATGGGGGACCGTTGCTTCGTGGTGTTGATCAATATTTCGTATGCCCTTCTTTGGTTTTCGCGTCTATGCTGGAAATTTATTGATTTTTTAAAGAGAATAACGATTTTTTCCAGCAATACGGAGATAGAGTGACGCTTTTAAAAACAATAAACCCGACTCGAAAAACGGCTACAATCAGCAAACAGATCTACTATCGATTAATCTCGACATTTTAATCTAATTAAAAATTCAACAAGAAGTTGAATTCGAAGCTAGCATATACCAAGTCGTTCAGTTTCACTGCAATTTCAAATAGAAGTATTTTATTTTCAATTCGCAGATGCTTATACAAGGAATACACAATTCAGGGGCTTCTGTAAAAGGGGCTTGTCTCCACCAAGCTCATTAAAATTACTTGTGACAAATTTCTTTTGAACATAAGGAACAGCTGAAATATTTTATTTTACTTATTTGATTAAAAAACTTCCAAGCGAACACGAGCTCCATTGGCAAAGATACTAATTTCCGCATCAGACACACTCATGCATGCAATGCGTAATACGGTTGGCATCGGCGGACCTTGCAGTTGCAAAATAGAGTTAAATGAGACAAAAGCAAAATGCTTTTATGCTGTTATTTTCCTTTGTAATGCTACAGCTTATGCGCTTTTTAATGATACTGGAACACAATTAGAAACACATATTTGTCGGAATATCATTTCCTCATTCGCCAACTTAAGTAGTCAATTGTTCTTTTTTGTATAGATTCTAACACAGCTTTTCACTCGTCATGAATATCAGTACAATTTCTGAAAATCAAAAAATTATATTTAAAAGAAAAAAAAGTATATTTAAAAAGAAAAATAAAACATATAACAAGGTTACAGTCGGTTGTGCCCGACAGTGTGATACACGGCGCTTTGTTAAGTTAAGCGCGACATCCACAAAACAAATTCTGTGGTAATAAATGAAAAACGGCATTTTTGGACGGCATAGGTGAACTGGAAGAATATACCATTTTAATTCAACTTAGCTGTATTAAATTAATGTATTTTACTTATTCTGCCTTAAATCCCCTTTAAAGACCTGCACGGATATCTGTGGTTGAGCAAAGTATGCACATGAATTATATTTATTTTCACTCACGCCTGAAATTTCGGAAAATGTAAATGATGACTACACGTTACTCTGCATTAAAGACTGTATTGTGACTTAGTAGGCGTACTGAGTTACCTTCAATTTGTATTCAGTCATTTCCATTTTCAGAATTTGTTTTCTCGTCTAACTACGACATTTCATTGGACGTCTGCGGTAGATTTAGATAGACTTAACGCCATAATTTTGAGTAAGGAGGTGTACTGTAGGCATCAAAAATATTGATCTCAGCTTAACGAAATTCAAATTTCAATTCAAAATTTCTCATTGAAGATGTGACCATATTTCAAAAATCTACCAATTTCTTTTTGCTAAAAGAGGGAGGAAATTAAATCGATTCCTACGTTGACGCTGATCATATTAGTATACAGTATGGGTGTTACAAACGTATGAATGAATCTTATTTACCCTCAGTTTTGTTTAACCAATGCACCAACAAAGAAATTGATGGTGTGTCCATCCAACCATCTGTCCATCCATCAGTAAAAACAAAAAAGAAGAACTTGAGCTAGACTGACGCAATTAGGTAAAAATATTATATGTGAAAATGTCAGATTGAGATTTCATTATGGTAAAGATCCGTCCAATATTTCAGGTACCCAGTACACCTCTCTACTGGAAATTACGGTCTTAGAGCTATTGCAGACGTAAAATTGAAATTTGGGTTTTAAAACCACCTCATTCACACTGATGTGGTCTAAATAAAGCCTTTACTTCAAAATTACTCACAGTTATCATTTAAATTTGGAGAAATTTCAACATGGACTGAGCAGAAATATAATCAATTTGTGTACCACAAAGGGCTTGATTACATGCTCGATAGGGCTGCAATTCATAACTACGCGATATTTGTTGTTTGAAGTTATAAAATTTATATTGAATATTTTAATCTGATGTGTTGATATGCCGATTGTGACTCTATTACTATTTTTTGGTTTATAAACCGATAAAACGATTTTGTTTACGTAGTACAGACTTTGAAGGAATCTTTAGTTCTCCATCAATGTGACTAATTCAGATTAAACGCTCTTTTTCATGCAGATTCGCATTCTTGTAATTCTTTAATTTTCGTTCAATCACCTCAAGTTTTGAACAGACGCATGATTATGTTAACATCAACTCAATTATGAGAATTAATTTAATTTAACTGATTTAGACCGCAAAGGTATACTTTCTTACCTTAACCCATTTTTCTTTCAATCACTCATGCTCAATTTCAATTATAGCTTAGATGCTACCAAATCCAATCTAATTACGATGTAATGGCGGAGATAATTGACCCAACATTCTTTAGATTTTGTGTGTGACGTTGGGCAAATCTGGCTTAAGCCCTCCTTTCTAGTTTTGCTAACGGCAAAATAGGCGGACACAGCTAAAGCAATCCACCTGCAGTTCTGCGGATTACAAACGTATGACCAAAACTAATATACACTTTTCCAATTCCATTGGCGACGTACTTTAAAAAGATAAAACCATAATTTTGCTAACAAAGAGAAAGACAATGACACCATAAAATGATTGACGGCATTCGCTCACAACTGAAAAAAGCACCAGAAACTTGGCTGTTATGCACTTTTTGTCAGCGCTTGAATAGAACACTCAAGTTGAATTACTTCAATTATCAAATTAAGTATGCATGTCGTGTTTCTTAGGTAACTTTGATGAATTGCAATTATTTTTCTCACCGTAATGATGATTTTTGGCTGTTTCGAGCTTTGCTCCAAGTTTCATTTAAATTTAAAATAACATGATTAATATAATTATCTGTGGAGACTGTCATCATATTCGGCATCCTACTACATTTTTGTGTTTTTTTTTAGTAAAAACGTTATCAGAGATACAAAAGGTATTGTTTTACTGATTTCATTTACATTATGGTACTGAGCCGATTTCTGTTGCCTAATTGTTAAATGTGAAACATGCCTTAACATGCTATTTTGAGGTTAAAAAGCTAATGGGAGTTACATGGAATTACGAATTTTCCCAATATTTTGTCATATCCATAAGGGAGTTATTAAAAATTTTCAAATTTCATTCAACTTCAAAAGGTGTGAAATTAAATATAAATTCCAATAATTTCCATTCTAAAGCTCTCAGCTCTAATTATGCTGTGATGATGAATTACTGCCTTACCATTGAATTCGAAACACTTCGTACTGAGATCGAATAATTGTGAACTTGAAGACAAAGCATCTAAAGATGGTACACTAGCTTAAAGACCGATGTTGGCCAATTTCCTGAATGTTATGACAACGTCTTAATATTTATCTAATACAAAGCTTCAGTAATTTGCAATTTCGGATATGGCCTGATGTCTTGGCTCAGTCAAATATGAGATTGAATAAGGTAAGTGTAAAGCACCCCAAAAAACAACAAACTACCCTCACTCATGTACTTTGCTTTTAGAAACTTTGTTCAGAAACAGTTCAAGACTTCAATGCATAAGTCACTTGTGTTTTGCCGAAAAGACGGCCAGATACAAGGATGGGCAAACAAAGAGGTTTCCAATAATCATTTCTGTAGATGTGTCTTTTATAAATATTCATTTTAGAAACATACAGTCGGAAATTATTACTTCCATGTTTTAAATGGCATCACTGTTTGAACGATGCAATGCAAAGATTATTTAACCGTTAAAAATGGGATTTTTTAAGTATTGTGTATATTGCGCCTAATACAAGGTTATGTTTCATACATGAACGGTTTGGAAACAGTTTCTTATAGACGTCGCTACTGAAATTGGCAAAGGGGGTATTAGTTTTGACGGTACGTTTGTATCACTCAGTACCAGTCTCCAGTGATCAATTGAAATAAATATTGATAAGATCAGCAACATTACAGTCGTTGATTTAGCCATCTCCGTCCATCCGTCCGTCCGGATCCAAAAGCAAGAAAGAAGAGCTCGACTCAGATCAACGAAATTTGTTACACATTATCTATATTTAGCTAAGATCCAACCAATATTTTATGTTCCTCCAGTTCACCTATTAACTCGAACTTATGGCCGTAAGCCTGCTTCAGCCTTTAAAATTGATTTTATGATTTTATGTAAGCGAAATTTCAAAATTAAGCTGGAAATTAAGGCATGTAACCGTGTTCCTTAAATAAATATGATTGAATGAAAAGCAGATGTAACTCCAGCATACCTATAAATTCCCAAAAGAGGCTTTATGCAGTATTATCCACACTTATAATTTGAGTTTACAAAATTTTAATATTGATTAAACAAACAAAAAAGCAATGCCCGAACCAAAAGTGGATCAAAATTGATGGCATGAAAAGTGGAGCTACCTCCAGTACACATATTATGTACCCAATCGAGCCTTTACTGCTGCATTAAGCATAGTTCTCACTTAAATTCTAAGAAATTCCATTGCTCAGTGAACGTAAACGTAAATAATATGTGTACCATAGATGCGATTGATTGTATAAGCAAAACATCTATGTGGTCCCACTAAAGGCTGTACTGCTACCTCATACATAGTTTATATTAAATTCCAGTTTTGAGTGATGTTCACTTAAATATATATAATTAATGTGCGGACCACAAATAGGGAGTTAAATAATTTTGCCATATTAAACTTAATCCAGAATAATTTTAACTTCTTTGTTATATTTTCATTTAATAATCAAGCGTCGTGTTTTGTACTGTCGGTCCAAGCCCACTGTTACCATTTTGCTCGTTTTTATTTTTTTTCTTGGATGACCTTTTTTAGGACTTCACAGCAAAAACTTCTGCTCGCCTGGAGCCCAGCCTATGCAATGACTTGAGGGTATTATATTAAAAGTTCATAGTTTCTTTCCCATACCTCATAGACTGAGAATATTATGACCTGTGCAATATTGTAATAAGAAGAAGTAATAAGTTTCAAATATAGTTTCGTAGGTATTTTCACAGAATCGAAAATCAAGCATTACAGTGATGGCTGGGTGTCTGTTGATTTGATTATAATCACCATATAGTTTTGAGTGAGGTATAGTAAAGGTATTCAGTTTCTGAACATATTCTTTAGAACGCTAAGACAAGTTTTTGAATGAGCGTAATTGGTCCGCCTATAGAGTCAATGTTCCAGAAACTGCTGGAAACCTTTTTATTAGTAAATTTTTTCTTATTTAAGCTTCAAATTCTGTGTAAAGAATAATCTTAAACGTTCCACAACTTCAGCTTTATGTAATTGATAAAATAGGAACTTTTTCCTCCATATTGCATACGTTTCTCGTTTTTAAATATTATTGGGCTTATCCAAAATTTTTCCATTCATGAAAAAAGCCCCAAACAGGAGAAATTATAGCTTTTTAATTCCATGTTTACATAATTTACCCTTCGATCTTGGGGTGAATGGTTTGAAGTATGTTGCGATACAGTGTTTTCGGGCACATCGCGGTCTGGGTAAAAAGTTATTTAAATATTTTACGATACATAAAAGTAGCAAATAAATAAAATACTCGACTGCCTTAACAATGAATAACGGGTATTGCGTTTCCTTATGTCCTTGTGTGTGCTTTTTAAATTTATTCCTCTTGCATTAAATGTTTCTAATTTCAAAAGAGAAAAAAATGGAATAACATTTAAAAGAAAGACGAGATGCTGATTTTAAACGGGGATTTTCACGCCGTGACAATGATCCACATCAAGAACGTCCAAAAACAGCAACAACACTAGAAATCGTTCAAAAAATACAGGAAAGCGTATCGAAAAATCATAGATCAAATGAAAGAGATTGAGTAGAAACCCTAGGGGAATGTTACTAATAATTTGAATAAAGTATTAGGAGTCAGAAAGGTTTATGAACAATTGTATTGCATTGAAAACAATGGAATAAGAGCACTTTCCGATTCGACGCTTCAAGCAAAACTTTCATAATGTACGAAATATGGGTGTATCGCTTCCATCCCGAATCAGATCAAGTATCTAAAGGAAATACAGTTTTTAAATAACATAGGAAAATTGTTAATGTTTTATTTAGACAACATTAATAAATACAAAACAAAATTAATATCAAATTCGGAAGTCTATACTTCAATCATTTTTGCCGATTCGTACCGGTGAAGAAACTCATTTTCATAGGCTTTTTGCGGGTATATAAACGAAAAAAGCATTGATGCCAATTTTAATTTGTTCTATGTTGCAATTGTGTTCACTGAAGTCCTTTTTTATATACAATAAGGACGGAAAGGAAATCAGTGGCACTACAGCAGATACGTATTTGGTTGTTAAAATATGCATTTTACACAAATCGGCCTCGACATATTGATTATTGTATGGATTTAGCCTAGAGGACTACTTATAAAATTTGACTTTACTCCAAAACTTCCTGATGGAGGCTACATCATCAATTGAATACTACGGGATTTCACATTTTAAGTCCAATAACCCAATTGATTGCAATAAAAATCTAATAAAAATTTTAATTATATGCAATGCATCTTTTTATGGAAGGTGTACTACTGTAATTGACCTATGAGAAATACCGTGAAAAAAAGAGTGAAGAGAAGAGACTTTTCAGACGCAAAAAACTTGAGTGCATGAAGGGGCAGTGTAAAGAAATCGAGATGCATGGCAGGAGATATGAGGCTCGAAAATTCTTCGAAAAGATAAACCGTATGAGTTAAAGTTTCTATCCCGGAGCTTCTTTCTGCAAACACCGAGATGTTAATCTGGTAACTGATATAGAGAGCTCACTAAGCTTATGGGGAGCACATTTCAATAGCATCCCAAATGGAAATGGGTCGCGCAATACCGCCAGTGAAATATCAAGCTCAACCGCAAAGATCGCTTAAAATTCTACACCGATCCCACCATCTAACCGTAAAGACGTGGTCATTGCCATCCAACGACTCAAGTCGAATAAGGCTGCCGGATATGATGGCCTCTCAGCTGAACTTTTCAGAGCTGGTGGCCAGCAGTTGGTTGAATGCATGAACAACCTTCTCTACAAAATTTGGTCACAAGAATGCATGCCGAGCGCTTGGAGTCTAAGCATACTCTGCCCTATACTGAAGAAGGGATGCCACAAATTCCGCCAATTACCGTGGCATAAGCCTCCTGAACACCACGTACATGAACCTGTCAAGTGTGCTTTGTGAAAGACTGAAGCCGTCTATAGCTAAGCTGATTGGATCTTATCAGTGTGGCTTCAGACCTGGTAAATCAACCATCGACCAGATTTTGACACTGCGCCAAATTATAGAGAAGACCCAGGAGAAGCAAATCGACACACANCTGTAAGGCCACCTTTTACTTTCCGTTTAATTATCAACTATACACTATCATGTTCGAGTTTGGCAACCCGGATAAATTACCAAGACTCCGCAAAATAACACACAGAAATGCACAGTAAGTCGTGAAGATAAGTGCCAATCTGACGCAAACTCTTGATGCCAAACGAGGCTTCAGACAAGGTGATTCCCCATCCCGCAACTTTTTTAATTTGATGATAGAGAAAATCATCCGTGCGACAGGTTTAAGGCACAGGGACACAATTTTTTATAAATCCGTGGTGCCTCTCGCGTACGCTGACGATGTGGACATCATTGAATGAAGTAAAACCGAACTTACCACCGCATTCTCCAAATTCGCTGAAGAANCATCCCGCAACTTTTTTAATTTGATGATAGAGAAAATCATCCGTGCGACAGGTTTAAGGCACAGGGACACAATTTTTTATAAATCCGTGGTGCCTCTCGCGTACGCTGACGATGTGGACATCATTGAATGAAGTAAAACCGAACTTACCACCGCATTCTCCAAATTCGCTGAAGAAGCGCAGAAGGTGGTTCTAGCAGTCAACGAGATTCAGACAAAGTACTTTGTTTCAACGTGTAAAATTCTTCCCTAGAAGAATCTGTCGAAATGGTAAACAAATGGTACCTAGGCTCCAGCGTAAATATATGCAATAACATCAGCCTCGCAATCAATCGTGGTATTACTCTTGCTAGCAGGTGTTACTATGGGCTTAGTAAGCAGTTCAGTCAAAAAGACCTCTCACGGAAAGTGAAAACCAGACTATACAGGTAGCTCACAATGCCCGTTCTGACATTTTTTTTTCAANTGGCTTAGAAGGCAATTGACTAAACGAGCCCTCTCTCGGANTCTCTCATAATACCCGCCTTGAAATATGGCGCTGGAGCTTGGACGCTCAGAAGATCTGATGAGCAAGCACTGGGTTTTTTCGAGAAAAAAATCCCACGGAAGATATACCGCTCTGATTGCGATGGAGACATGTGGTGCATCCGGTGGAATCGCAAGTCCTATGAAATCTATGACGATAATGACATATCCAAATGGATAGAAATTCACCTGCCTTTGACTGTCCAGGTCCTAAGCGATGTTACAACGTAAGGAATCCGAAATTGACGCCAAACCGCAAAATATCGCGAAGAATGGCGCTGCAGGCTCGCCGAGGCGAAGGCATGTACCAGATTGTGGTGGCTAATCAAGTAAGTAAGTTATGCCAATTGATAGGAGTTGTAAGCATTACAGGTTACCATTACTAAATTTTACTTAGATGTGATTTATCGAATATGCTTTTCTTTATGGCTGACATTATCCGTATCAATCGCCATGAGTTTATATATTTATTATTTCAAGTGTTTAATTGTAAAAATTCCAGAGTCATCAATTAAAGCACAAGCTAACTCAGCTAACTTCGACACGGCGTTATATGCTTTCAATTTTGGAAACCATAATATCTAAACACTGCTCCCAGAAGTTTTCACGTAGTCATATCGGTGTTTTCATCGATAGTAAAACTGAATTATTTTCGAAATTATTCTAGCAATTCTTTAATAAAATTGTCTTTTAAATTTGCTTTTTATTAAATATTATTAGATTGTGTAAGTTTTTATGGATGGCATTGTCTGAAGTAAACTGACCTTGAGAATTTTGTTTAGGTTCGACTTCCGTTGAGACGTCTCCAACACTTTGGTCGCAAAAACCTTATATTGCAATGAGAACTATTGGCATTTATGAGCTTTTAAAAATCTGTGTGCGGTAATCAATTTAGTTAAAAAAAATTTTGTACCCTCTGAATTTTAAACAAAACAAAAAAGAAAAATAATAATGTGAGGAGTACTTTTTGTATTAAAATTTAAGGTTTCTTGTGAAAAATTGCTTATACATCTAATGCTAAAGCGGTGTTCGCCGCTAGTCAGTACTTTCTTCCATCTTTCTGAATTTTTTGGATCATATCATGAGAATATGCCGGTTCTTTGGCAGCTATCCATACATCTCTCCAAATTTTGACTTTATCGTAATTAGAGAAATGCGCCACAAAGACATGGCGCATCAATCGAAGGAGATGCTAATCGGAAGTAGCAAAATCTGGGTTATACGATGGTTGCGGTGAGACTTTCGATTTTAGCAATGCAGAGTTAGTTTAAGCGACCGAGCATTATCATGTTGCAATGAAACTTTTTCGTGTAGGACCGCAAATTGCGGCCGTTCTCCTGGCAATGCTCCGCTCAAACGCGTCAATTGCCGTCATGTGACTTTCCCTGTGAGTTTTTCTCGGATTCAAGCAGCTCAAAATGCACCACATGAAATTGGTCCTACCAAATGCACAGCATGGTCTTCTCGCTATGAATATTCATGCTTAGCAGGCATGGCTCGGGTATCCGTATGTTGCCTGATTTTTTGGACTATCATAATGGACCCAATTGCATCACCAGTAGTGAATATTTGATGCAAAACCCAATATTTCTAAACAGGACCTGTTCACTCGTGAAAAAACGGCGTTCGACATGTACTACCACACAGGTCATTCCTATTGTATTTAAAAGATAGCAAATGACATGTTCACCGACTCCAAGGTTCTCTTGCGTTTCTGATGGGTCTTCGTCAGGCCTTGCTTCAAATTCTTCATCCGCATTCTTGAATGGTACACCAGGTTTTCCTTCATCTTCCAAATAAAAACATTTTTTTTAACCTGACGGATTTTTACATCTAAAGCATTGTCAACTTGCATTACGAAACGATTACTTTCGGCAGCTTTTTTCTTCATATTGAAATAAATTTGTAAAACTATGCGGAAAACAAAACATTATTCGACACATTTTCGGAACACTCAAAAACA